>JARQOD010010999.1:0-25125 GCA_033576555.1 Oophaga sylvatica
ACAGAAGTTTATAACGCAGAGCCGTGAAAATAAAAAAATCATTTTTTTTTCCACAAAAATAACATTTTAGTCCCCAATTTTTTTCCCAACAGTAACAGGAGAAATTAGACCCCCAAAGTTGTTGTGCAATTTTTCCCGAGTACGCTGATACCCCATATGTAGGGGTAAACCACTGTTTGGGCACACGTCAGGGCTTGGAATAAAGGGAGCACTATTTGACTTTTTGAACGCAAAATTTGCAGGAATCAATGGTGGCGCCATGTCGCGTATGGAGACCCCCTGATGTGCGTAAATAGTGGAAACCCCTCAATTCTAACTCCAACCCTAACCCCAACACACCCCTAACCCCAACCCTAACCCCTACACACCCCTAACCCTAATACAAACCCTAACCATAACCCTAACCCCAACACACCTCTAACCCTAATCCCTACTCTAACATAAACCTAACCACAAGCCTAACCCTAATCCCAACCCTAACCCCAAAACACCCCTAACACTTATCCTAACTCTAACCCTAACCACAAACCTAACCCTAATCCCAACCCTAACCCTAATTCCAACCCTAACCCTAATTTCAACCCTTACCCTAATTATAACCCTAACCCTAATTATAACCCTAGTTCTAACCCTAACCCTAAGGTTGGGTTCATATTGCGTTTTACCAGCCTGATCAACACGTAGCGTTGACGGGCTGGTAACGGTATAGCATAACGCGATCGCGTTATGCTATACCCGCTAGTGCAGAGGAATCAGCAATGATTCATCTGTGCTAGCGGTGACGAAGCCCAGACGCTGCAGCCTGCGTTCAAGGCTCCGTTACTGAATGACGGCACATCGCGAACGCATGCCGCTTCACGGCATGCATTGCGATGCGCACACAAATGGGGTGAATGGCAGCGTTAACAGACTGCCATAATGCAATATGAACCCAGCCTTACCCTGAGGCCCCGTGTACACATTGTAGATTTACTTGCGGATTTTTCTAAAATCCGCAGGTAAAATGACCTGCCTTTTTCCTGCGTGTTTAGCGCGGATTTACTGCGGTTTTGCTGCGGTTTTTCCCTGCGGTTTTACACCTATAATGGAATAGGTGTAAAATCGCTGCGGAATCCGCACAAAGAATTGACATGCTGCGGATTTAAAAACGCAGCAAATCCGCGCTGAAAAATCTGCAGCATGTGCACAGCGTTTTTTTTACCATTTATTTGCATTGTACTGTACATGGTTTCTGGATCAGCTGTGGATCCACAGCAAAATCCGCTGCTGATCCGCAGCAAAATCCGCAATGTGTGCACAGGGCCTAATAGGGAAAAAAAAATTCTTTATTTTATTATTTGTCCCTACCTATGACAGGGGGGGTTCACTTACTTTTTTTTATTTTGATCACTGTGACAGTTTATCACAGTGATCAAAATACATTTCTGGACTCTGCAGGGCACACTGCGCATGATTTTCCATGATGGCGGCGCCCATGAAGAATCCCGGGCAGCCGCCGGGACGGATCCAGGGACATCGGTGGACCGGGAGAGGTGAGTAGGGGGGTCGGAAGGTGAGGGGGGGTCAGAAGGTGGGGGCAGCAGAGGCCAGGACGAGGGGAGCTGTTAGTGACGGCGGTGACCGATCAACGCCATCTTTCGGTGGCGGCGGCCGATCGCCGCCGTGACTCAATGTGAGGGGGGTCAGATCGCTGTCTCCAGCCATGGCAGATGCTATTGCAGCATTGGCCATGGCTGGATTGTAATATTTCACCAATTTCATTGGTGAAATATTACAGATTGCTCTGATTGGCTGTTTCACTTTTAACAGCCAATCAGAGCGATCGTGGCCACGGGGAGGTTAAGCCAACCCCCCTGTGGTGAAGCACAAAGGGTCTTGTGCCTGCGGGTCGGGTGACCTTTCAGTGACCCCGGTCACCCGACCCGCAGGAACGCGATCCTTTCATGACGCCACATAGGCGTCACAGGTCGGATTGGCACCGACTTTCATGACGCCTACATGGCGTCACAGGTCGGGAAAGAAAAGAGAAAACACAGTAGTTTGACAATAAATGGTTTCACCCAACCATGAGTGGAGAAAAAGGTTTGGTGTTATCATTCATTTTCTCTGAAAAAATGCCAAGAAACCAAACATTCTGCCAGGGTATGTAAACTTTTGAGCACAACTGTGTATATATATACAGTATATATATATATATATATATATATATATATATAATATACACAGTAAAGGAAATAATTATTTGATGCCTTGCTGATTTTGTAAGTTTGCAAATTAACAAAGATATGAACAGTCTATAATTTTAAGGGTAGGTTAATTTTAACATTGAGATATGGAATATCAAAAATAAAATCCAGAAAATCACAATATATAAATTATATATATTTGCATTATGCAGTGAGAAATAAGTATTTGAACCCCTACCATCCATTAAGAATTCTGGCTTCTACAGACCAGTTAGACGCTCCTAATCAACTCATTACCTGCATTAAAGACAGCTATCTTACATAGTCACCTTTATAAAAGACTCCTATCCACAGATTCAATTAGTCAGTCAGACTATCATCTACAACATGGGCAAAACCAAAGAGCTTTATAAGGATGTCAGGGACAAGATCATAGAGCAGCACAAACCTGGAATGGGCAACAAAACCATAAGTAAGATGTTGGGTGAGAAGGAGAAATACAAAATGACTGTCAATCGACATTGATCTGGGGCACCATCCAAAATCTCATCTTGTGGGGTATCCTTGATCATGAGGAAGGTGAGAGATCAGCCTTAAACTACACGGGGGGAACTTGATAATGATCTCAAGGCAGCTGGTACCACAGTCACCAAGAAAACCATTGGTAGCACATTAAGCCGTAAAGGTTTAGAATCCTTCAGTGCCCGCAAGGTCCTCCTGCTCAAGAAGGCACATGTGCAGGCCCATATGAAGTTTGTCAATGAACACCTAGATGATTCTGTGAGTGATTGGGAGAAGGTGCTGTGGTCAGATGAGACAAAAATTGAGGTCTTTTGCATTAAATCAACTCGCCGTTTTTGGAGGAAGAGAAATGCTGCCTATGACCCAAAGAACACCGTCCCCACTGTCAAGCATGGAAGTGAAAATGTTATGTTTTGGATTGTTTTTCTGCTAAGGGTACATGACTGCTTCACTGTATCAATGGGAGAATGGATGGAGCCATGTACCGTAAAATTCTGAGTGACAACCTTCTTCCCTCCGCCAGGGTATTAAAAAATGGGTCGTGGCTGGATCTTCCAGCAAGACAATGGCCCAAAACATACAGCCAAGGCAACAAAGGAGTGGCTCAAAAAGAAGCACCTTAAGGTCATGGAGTGGCCTAGCTAGTCTCCAGACCTTAATCCCATAGAAAACTAATGGAGGGAGTTGAAGCTCCGAGTTGCTAAGCGACAGCCTCAAAATCTTAAGGATTTAGAAATGATCTGCAAAGAGGAGTGGACCAAAATTCCTCCTGACATGTGCGCAAACCTCATCATCAACTAGAAAATGTCTGACTGCTGTGCTTGCCAACAAGGGTTTTACCACCAAGTATTAAGTCTTGTTTGCTAGAGGGATCAAATACTTATTTCTCACTGAAAATGCCAATAAATTTGTATAATTTATGCATGGTGCAAGGTATCACCTTAAGAATGCTCTTGTCATAATTGGACGGAAAAGTATTCACATCGATATAATTTATGCAATGTGATTTTCTGGATTTTAGTTTTGATATTCTGTATCTCATGGTAAAACTAACCTACCTTTAAAATTATAGACTATTCATGTTTTTGTCAGTGGGCAAACTTACAAAATCAGCAAGGGATCAAAAAATTATTTCCTTCACTGTATATATATCTATATAAATAAAAATGTAAATGGCGTTTGTTCTTAATATTAAATCTCAGAAAGTTCTTCACCAATTGCTTTGAAATTTTGACACAATGTTGCATTCAAATACAAGCATGTTTTTATATACCTATGATATATAAGGCACACCTGTGACAGATAAAACATGCTTGTTTGAACAGCGCCATCTGTTGGAAGTAAAAGCAACAATATAATAATAATAATCTTTATTTATATAGCGCCAACATTTTCCTCAGCGCTTTACATTTTAACAGTTTCAAAACACAAGTCATAAGTAACAACGTTAACAATACAATAATTAAAGCAAAATAAGCCGCCCCTGCTCGTGAGAGCTTACAATCTACAATGAGGTGGGGGAGATACAAAGTACAGGTGTGTATATACAATGGTGCATTTACAACAACATTGTTTATGTTGAGTAGTGTCAACATAAACAATTAAATAGTGATCGTTTATTGTTTCATTTTTTATTGCTTATGTAGAAGGTGTCATCCACTTCCTTATGCAATACTCAACTGAGAAAAAATATAAGATTCTTTTGAACAACGAAACAAAATTCATGACCGAAGAAGTTAAATTGAATTTTCATAGATTTCGACTTATTTTCATTTCGATTTAATTATTTTGTGGACATTGCATTGGAATTGAGCTGTGTCGTTTACCATAGCATTCATTTTGTGAGTAGGAATAGGAATGCAGTCATACATATAGATGAAATCACACAGTATCAGGCTGGAAGATACAGTACATACGCATTACACATTGGATGCGAGTAGAAAATCATGTGAACGATGCAAACGAGGAGAGGCATTCGACGGACAAGCTGGCATATTCAAATAAACTACAATAGGCAGACTGTATACCATGCATCCCAATCAAGATGAATGCTGTTGTGGAACTAGATGAAGTGGTTAATTATCCAACAGAATTTTTGAATTCACTCGATCTGCCAGGGATGCCGTACTGCAATTAAAAATTGGTGTGCCAATTATGTTGCGAAATATCAACCAGCCAAAGCTTTGCAACGGCACATGGCTTGCAGTAAAAAAATTAATGAGCTACGTCGTAGAAGCAACAATCTTGACAGGACCTTTCCAAGGTGAAGATGTCCTTATTCCTCACTTTCCTATGATTCCAGCGGATATGATATTTCAATTTAAGAGATTGCAATTCCCAATTCGATTGGCATTTGCAATCACCATCAACAAAGCTCAGGGCCAATCTTTAGAATTGTGCGGTTTAGATCTAGACACGGATTGCTTCTCACACGGACAATTATATGTTGCGTGTTCTAAAGTTGGCAAACCAGACAACCTCTATATCTACATAGACAATGGAACAACAAAAAATATTGTATTCCCATAAGCATTGTAAAATTAAACATATTAGAAACGTGTGTGTTCTCTTTTCTTTTATTTACATTTAACCAGACTGAGCCACAGCAATGAGTGGCCGGGTACAGCTAATGTTTATATAAAGTAGATTTACTAACCAGGATTCATGCTGCATGTGCTGCCACTGCTGTCCCATACTCCAATGAGCGTTTCACATGTTGCTTCATCAGGGAGTGATCTAACAGACACTTTATTGCGATTATGCACATAATGGATACTGTCATACATGAAATATCCTTTGAATTCATCCAATAACACTTGGATGATAATCAATATTTATACTTTTATGCACAGGATTTTAATACTTGAATTATATATTATTTACCTTTTGATATTATGGTCATAAATTCTCCAATTTTTCTATATATGCCATGCTTTCTCTTCATGTTTATGTCACATGTGGTGGCCTGCTCCCCTGTCTTTAATTGTACATTATTTTCTTTTATCATGTCGTGTCTTTTTGCTTCTAAATTTGTTTTTGTCTTGATTGGTGTCTCTAATAAAATGTTGTTACATTGATAAATACTATTTATTTGTGTTTATTTTAAGTTCAAGTAGTTTCTTTATTTATAGCTTTGTGGGGTCTAGTTAAACCATATATACTATATCATATGTTTATATTAGGTTTTCAAATCTCTCCTTACTTTTGGTTTAAAAAGGCCTCATATATATAGTGTGATGTCCCGCACAAGTCTCTTATATGTGTCACTTAAATATGGCATGATGTTCTCCACAGCTCCCTTATAAATTATATGATACCCCCACAGGCTCCTTTACATGATATGATGCCTCCATAGCCTGCTATGGTATGCTGTCCTCCACAGTCCCTTTATACATGGTGTGATGTCCGCTACATAGGCCTCTTACATAGGGCATGATGCGCCCACAGGCTACATAAATATGGTATTATGTCTGCAAGAGCCCCCATAAAAATGGTATAATTCCCCCCAAAGGCACCTTACATATGGTATGATGTCTCTTACATCCCTATATATGATATGATGACATCATAGCCCTTATATAAGGTATTATGTCCCCTACAACCCCCTATACATGGTAAGAGTTCTCCAAAGGTCCCTCATATATGGTATGATGCTCATTTAATATGTTCGAGCCTCTGCGAGCTACTTGATTTGCGTTTGTGTGTTTAGGCTGTGTATCAGCCGCAGAGACTCAAACACAATATACGAGCAGTCCCAGATGCTTAAATAACACAAACGCATGCCCAGGTAAGATGTCAGAGTAGACATAAAGTGGCCATTGACCATTGATTCCCCCGAATCTCCTGCATGCCACCAGCAAGATTTGCATACTGTGTTAAAGGATTGATAATTTGGACATGGTGAGTGCTTAGAAAAACATGTTAGAGTGAGTTTGTACAAGGTTTGAACATATATGCTGTTAGGCACTGGAATTCTCCCGCTGCTCAGGATAGAGCCAAGGCGCTGTCTGGCCCTGCGGTCTCCCATTCGGGGCCGGCCGCTGCGAGTCCTGCTCAGCATAGACATCAGTCCCAGTGTCTTGCTCTGGCTCGTAGTATACCTTTAGTTACTGTTGGCCCTCCAGCCAAGTCTATGGTAACCAGCATTGTACAGGTGCAACCTCACGTCCTGGAGTCTAAGTCCAGAGATCACTGTACTGAGTATGTCCGTGATGTGGCGTCTCCTCATTGGTGTTCGGACGTCAGCTGCTCTGGTGAAGTGGCAGTTCAGGATTGGCCCCGAGGGCGATGTCAGCGTGAGTGTTTGGGGTGGAGCTTTGGGTTTAAAAGGCTCTCAGCGGAGCACGCGGGTGCACTAGTATCATTTATGGTTGGTGTGCGCGAGCAGATATGCTAACACTCTGTCTGCAAGTGTGTGTGTTTAGCTTTAGCCTTTTAGGGTTATTTCGGCCCGCTTGGCTTAGCATCTGTTTCCTTCATGTGTGCGGTTAGCACAATTGCGTTACAGAGCAAGATCCTACCAGTTGAGCTGTGCTCCCCTGTGAAGTCAACAGGGTTTCTAGCATCTTCTTAGTTTTTTATCTTGACTCAGCATCTGTTTCGACCACGTGTGCGATTGGCACGGGTCAGTTACAGAGGGAGCTCAACCCTTTAGCTCTACCTTTCTGTGAAGCTAACAGAGCTGTGTATTGTGAGTTCTATTCTTGCTGCGTGGAGTTAACGCAGTCTTATTAGGGCACTCGCTCGTTGTCTTTAGTTCGTCATTGTTCACATTAGCAGCAGGTTACATCTCTGCAAATTGGACCCAGTGTTGCAATCGCACTTTATTATTATATTTTATTTAGTTCGATCCCCCAACCCTAACATATGCTCCTTGGTTCCTAGTTAAAGGGAACCTGTTAGCAGTCTGCATTATGAATACCTAATCAGAGCACACATACATGAACCCTGCCTAAGGACACAAGCATATCATTAACACAAAACTGAAAAGAAATATTAAGAAACAGCCACAAACGGATTTCATCAACCAAGGTATCAGTTAAAACTGTATAATGGTGCCAACCTGACACTGTGTGTAGGTTACTATGCATAACCCTGCTGACAGGTTCCCTTTAACTAAGTTATGACTATGTACCAAGGAGTTTACAGGTTCGAAACACGTAAATGCTCCCATGTCTAACATGTTTTCTAATGTTTTTATATTTTTAGTTTTCTGCAAACTTAACATTGATTTGTCTTTTTATACTATTTCGTAAATAAATGTTATTATTCTTAATATAATTAAGTTCTTGTTGCGTCTACTTCTATATATGAAGAAATGTTCAGCCTAGCAGAGGTCATTGTGTAACACTTTGTCTTTATGGATTAAAGAACTTTTTCTTAATAAGAAAATGTGCCTTTCTTACCCTGTGATGTTCAATCGCTGTCCCTCTGCCACTGTTTCCCATAGCTGTTGCAGTGACATCATGAGTACAGAATGTGACCTATTCAGTCAATCACATTTGGCTCATTTGTCTTGAAAATTCTTCAGCAGCATAAACCTTGAGTCCAGTGATTGTCTACAACAGTCATATGCTGTATTCATATATATATCCAGAAATGTAAACTGCACTAAATAAAATTATATATAGAATATAGATAATAATTAAATAATAAGTGCTTATATCACCAGAAAAGAAAATTGGATGTTAGACCATCCGAAAATATGAATGGAAACACCCAGGAAGTGGAAGGGAATAGCCCAGATGAAAGGATAAAGATACAACCAAAATATATAGAAATAATGCCTTTATTTGTACAAAGAATTGGCTGACAAATTTGCAATAAAACCATGTAAAAATATTAATACAGAATAAAATGATAAATACTAATTAAATGAACCAAACACACCACAAGCTGTGAGTTGAAAAATATATCTACACAAAAGTACAATAATAACAATTAAATAAATACTCAAAATTGTGTATACATATGCTCATTATAATAACCAAAATCTAGAGGAATAAACTGTGCTCCATAGTGTTGATAAAGTGAATCACAAATGAAACACAAAAAAATATACTTGGTGCTATTGCCCTGAGTGAACACAATAAACCAATATAGTGTGCTGCGCTGAGCAAATCAAACAAAAAGTGCTAATAGTTGTGCAAGAAATTTGTGCCACATAATCAAAAGTAGACTGCTACCTGGGAGCATGAACAGCGTGGTGTGCTGAGAAAAAAGAACGCGCCCCGACGCGCGTTTCGGAAGTTGAATCCTGTTCATGCTCCCAGGTAGCAGTCTACTTTTGATTATGTGGCACAAATTTCTTGCACAACTATTGTGTTCACTCAGGGCAATAGCACCAAGTATATTTTTTTTTGTGTTTCATTCGTGATTCACTTTATCAACACTATGGAGCACAGTTTATTCCTCTAGATTTTGCTCTTTTTACGTGTTGTTCATGCATATAAATGTATGAATACTTTGTTTTCACATAACTCACATTTCTTTACATTGGTTATTTATTAAACATTATTGCAGTGAGGTTGTTCTTATTATATTTTATTATTTTCAAGCTTACACTTACTTTTGTGCCACATACTATATAATAATAATATAATATACTATAATTTTGCCATATATACCATCTGTGCATATACCTGGTTATTATAATGAGCATATGTATTGTGACATTCCAGGGGGTTTAGCTCTAGGATCGCTGTCTGGGTAGACAGAATGGCATGAAAACAGTTCATTCAGACAGCAGTTCTGGTGTAAAACTGGCCGCAACCAGCTTTATTAAAGTCCACAGCAAACAAATTAAAACAAAGCATAAACAGAAAACCTTGGCTTGTCTAGCCTCTAATTACACTTAGATAGATGGCCCTCTCTATCCGGGACCCAGACTCTACCAGTCTGTGCCCAAAACAACACATATCACATATGTTACCAGTATGGAGCTTCACAGATACTCCTCCTTGTGTCTGAAGGCACCTTCCATGACCAGACTTGAGAGAGATCCACTCCTATTCAGCCGCTCTTCACACGGATTCGCACTGAGACTACTCCTATGTCCGGGGTCCTTCCTGCACCCAAACTGAGATAGCTCAAACACTCTTGGAGACTGCTTCCTTGTGCCAGGACACCTCTCTGTGTCCAGGCTAAAGACAGCTCTAACACTCTTGGAGACTGTTTCTTGTGCCGAGACACCTTCCTGTGTCCAGGCTAAACTAGCTCTCAGATTGTGTTTGCAGACACCTACTTCTGGTCTCTTAATTAAGACCTGAGTAGTTTCAGGCTTGTGCTGCAAGTGTGTGCTGAATGTGAGGTGTAGTGACCTTTCTCCACCACTAGGTCCACAAAGCCACACATTTCCCTTATACCTAGGTGAAATGTACACCCCATTCATCACATATTCACTCACTGTCTCACATATCCCCTCCCTCTTCTCCAGACCGGAGGGCTGGTCATCCAGACCGGAGGGCTGGTCAACAATCCAACAGAGACAGTGAACTCCGGACCAGTCATGGCCCTCACCAGCTTCATCTCCACCACTGTCACTTGTATCTTCACCTGAGTCATAGCCAACATCAGCTTTCTCTTTATCTGAAGCATCCGCACTACCCTGTACCCTCCCAGGCCTATACTCTCTGCGGGCCTCGGGTATCCTACACGGTTTCATCTTGACCTTAGGGCCGGGCTCACCTTCGACACAGTGCCTGGCCAGAGAAGCACGACCCGACACATCAGAACACCTCTGCTGACTCTTCCTCAGAAACTCACGTACCTCCTGTCCCTGGTGCACTGACCATGTGTCACCAACTATCACAGAAGGTATAGGGGTTTTTCACTTTTCTCCAGTTCCCCACTTTCAGGCTCTTCTGGCAAGACATGCCCAGAAGCCCCACCGTCAGTCCTAGACTCTACCTCTTCAGCCACGTTCTGCATGCCATCTGGGCTCCCGTGTGTCTGCAGCGGCAACGGAGTGACACATCGCTTTTCCCATTTGTTGGGACGTGGCTCCGATGTAGCCTCCCTGAAAGTGCGCTTGAGCTCACCAATGCCAGCTACTGATCCGGACCGTAACCCGTCCACGCCGCTGTCTTCGGCAGAAACAGATTCCTGGACAGAGTCAGTCCCCATATCTTCAGTCTTGCTCCTCACAGCTTCACTTGAAACCTCAGCTTCTGATGAGGCATCTGGCTTGGTGACCACCACTTCCATGGCTTTTTCCACCTCTGCAGCATCACCTTCAGAGTCCTTGGCATGATGCAGATCCACACCACACACTGACAACTTCTCATCTTCAACAGCATCCACTTGTGCTGTGTTCAGTTTCAGAGTCCTGCCTTTAAAGCTCAGCTCTCCTCCTTTCACCTTAGTCTTCGCCAGGGAACCGGCCAACTGTAAAACATCTTCAGATGCCATCTTCTGTCTGGCTGTAAGGTCAGCATCAGGTTTCTTCTCAGGACTCTCAACCTCCTCTGCTACCATGCCTTCCTCATTTGCACTGGTTGCTTTATGGTCATCAGATAATTCACTATCACTATCTGACCCCTTTTTCTCAGCCACATCTGGCTCACTGTCAGGGCTATACACTTCATTTTCATTCACATCCTGCTCACTGTCAGGGTTATACAATTCATTTTCATTCATATCCTGCTTACTGTCAGGGTTATACAATTCATTTTCATTCACATCCTGCTCACTGTCAGGGTTATACAATTCATTTTCATTCACATCTTGATCTGGAACCTTAGTTAACATGTCATCCACAACATTAACTTCACCATCTGGTCCCTCAAGTATGTGACTATGTGTCAACCCCAGCACTATACTTCTATATAGCTCAGGTACTAGGAGCTGACTCACGACCTCTCCCTGGACTTCAGTGTCCCTATACAATAGGCTATTGTCCATGGCAGCATGAGAAAACCTCTCCTCAGAGCCAGGCTCCTGGGAAACCTCATTTAGAACAATCATATTTTCCTGTGTTGTCCTAAGAGTGGGGTCTCGCCACTGCTCACTCTCAAAATTGTCACAGGACACAGGCAAGTCAGGGACACTCGGTTCCCGAGAACCACCATCCTCGTCTCCCAACATCACCTGCAAAGGAATTTCATCACTATCACAGTCATAATTATTATCAATATCATTATCATGATTATGATCAGTATCATCATCACTATCATGATCATCATCATTATCATTAGCAGCATCAGCATCATTATCATGGTCATCATCATTATCATGATCATCATCATCATCATCATCATCATCACATAAGTTTAACGGCCCACTAGCATTGTGTTCCGCCCCTCGGGACTGCGCACCCTCAATAGGAGCTTCATCACACTGTCCATCAGAAACATTTTTCCCCCAGAGATCCTTAGATCGGGGAAAGTCATTACCCAATATGACGGGGTGCACCAGGCTCTTCACTACCCCCACTTCATATGAAACCTCCCCGAGTTTAGGGACCAAGTCCACGGCAGTCTCTGGGTAGACTTTGGTGTCTCCATGGATGCACACCACACTCAGGTGCTTATCAGGGATGAAGTCCCTATCAATCAGGCTGTCACATACGGAAGTCACTGGACTCTCTGAGTCCAAGAGGGCCTGTGCTGGGCAGTCATTTACAACCACCGGGGACCCCTGTGGTCCAGTCTCTTCGGCTGAGGTGGACACACACACACAGGTTCTGCGCAGAGAGAGAGGGATCTGCCAACATCACAACACATAGGCTCCCCCTCTATTGGACAGTCGGCTGCAATTTCACGCCAGCTCCAACACTGTCCATCACACTCTCCCACCCACATGTCCCCTCGGGCCTGAACCCGCTTATCAGCATACCCCATGTCCCCAACAGCTGGAACGCTCTTACCGCGAGAGTTCAGCGTCCGGGAACTCCGAAGTGACGACCTCTCAGACGGCTGTACCTCAGGAGGACGTGCTTGGGTGTAGCGGTCCACTATCACCTTTTCAACTCCATAATCAAGCCTGCTGACTGCAGACTTCCAACTGTATCTCCAGTCATGTACTCCCCTGGCACGGGCTGTCACCGTAACACCCAGCCGGGTAAGAATCGCCGCTTTCAACTTGGTATAGTCTTCGCTGTCCTGCTTGCTCAGGTCAGCCCAGACTTTTTGGGGTTCCCCAATCAGATAGGGTACGACCGCCATGGCCCATTCAGATAGTGGCAGATTCTCCTTCTCTGCCAGTCTCTCAAACCTAGTAAGATATACCTCCACATCATCACGAGGTGTCATTTTTCTCAAGGACCGTCTTACCGCCTTCTTTACAGCGGACAACGCAGGTACCTTCACAACATTACTCTGGGACGAGGTGTTGAGAGCTGCAATCTGCTCAAAAAACAACCGGTCATTCTCCTGCTGCTGCTGCAGGAATTGCTGCTGGGCCTGCTGCATGCGCTGCTGGTGCTGCAGGCGCTGCTGCTCCATGCTCTGCTGCAGGCTCCGCTGGGCCTGGGCCAGGTACTCAATGAGCTCCTCCATACTGCCGGACTCATCTGTCTCAATCACAGCAGTCTTATGTTGCACATTAACTTGTGCCATTTGTTCAAACAGCGCCTCCATGCTGTCATCCATGCTGTCAGACTTCTCTGTCTTAACAACAGCAGTCTTCACTCAAGACATACACACTCTACAGTCTTTTCCATAGAAAAATTCAGCTCTGCTGTGCAGACACTTTTTTTTTTTTTTTTTTCTTTTGCAAAGTCTATTAGGGCTCCTGTCTCTTTAAGACTGCTCCACAGACTTTTCTTTTGCTGCTGCACATTCCACAGTCATTTTCACAACAAGTTCAGCTTTGCTGTGCATACATTTTCTCTCTGCAGACCCTATCAGGGCCACTGTCTCTCCAAGACTGCTCCAAACAGACGTTTCTGCTGACACACTTTTTTTTTTTTTTCTGCTGCTATTTCAATAGATTTCACCTTTAATGCTGTCTCTCGCCACTGTGCTGCATGCACACTCCAGCACTAACTGTATCAGGCACTGCGCTGCTCCAGCATTCTCCGCCAATTGTGACATTCCAGGGGTTTAGCTCTAGGATCGCTGTCTGGGTAGACAGAATGGCATGAAAACAGTTCATTCAGACAGCAGTTCTGGTGTAAAACTGGCCGCAACCAGCTTTATTAAAGTCCACAGCAAACAAATTAAAACAAAGCATAAACAGAAAACCTGGGCTTGTCTAGCCTCTAATTACACTTAGATAGATGGCCCTCTCTATCCGGGACCCAGACTCTACCAGTCTGTGCCCAAAACAACACATATCACATATGTTACCAGTATGGAGCTTCACAGATACTCCTCCTTGTGTCTGAAGGCACCTTCCATGACCAGACTTGAGAGAGATCCACTCCTATTCAGCCGCTCTTCACACGGATTCGCACTGAGACTGCTCCTATGTCCGGGATCCTTCCTGCACCCAAACTGAGATAGCTCAAACACTCTTGGAGACTGCTTCCTTGTGCCAGGACACCTCTCTGTGTCCAGGCTAAAGACAGCTCTAACACTCTTGGAGACTGTTTCTTGTGCCGAGACACCTTCCTGTGTCCAGGCTAAACTAGCTCTCAGATTGTGTTTGCAGACACCTACTTTTGGTCTCTTAATTAAGACCTGAGTAGTTTCAGGCTTGTGCTGCAAGTGTGTGCTGAATGTGAGGTGTAGTGACCTTTCTCCACCACTAGGTCCACAAAGCCACACATTTCCCTTATACCTAGGTGAAATGTACACCCCATTCATCACATATTCACTCACTGTCTCACAGTATACACAATTTTGAGTATTTATTTAATTGTTATTATTGTACTTTTGTGTAGATATATTTTTCAACTCACAGCTTGTGGTGTGTTTGGTTCATTTAATTAGTATTTATCATTTTATTCTGTATTAATATTTTTACATGGTTTTATTGCAAATTTGTCAGCCAATTCTTTGTACAAATAAAGGCATTATTTCTATATATTTTGGTCGTATCTTTATCCTTTCATCTGGGCTATTCCCTTCCACTTCCTGGGTGTTTCCATTCATATGCTGTATTCATGTCAAGAAAGACCAGTGACAGTGGTGGACAGACAGCACTTTAGCAGCAGGGGTTAAGAAAGGGTCTTTCACTTATTATTTAATATTGAAAAATCAATGAAGTAATAAAACTTTTAGTTGGAAAATTGAAAATACATTTTAGTAAGTTTTCATAGTATAAAGTAAATCAAATTTATTTAATTTTTTCAATATAGATTCTTATTTTAAACAAATCTAATTACAAATCAGATTACATTTATTCAAGTCTAACATTCTGTTGTACACTTTGAAGTTTTTTCTGAATTTTAGCTTCATTTTAAATCTGTTACTGCACATTTGTAATATAAAATAAAAATGATTTAAAAAAAGGTTTATGGGCTGAATGTTGTCATTTCAGATTTAACCTAGGGGCAAGAATATCCTGTTTTTCTTTCTGCTACTTAATTTTGCCACCCCCATGCTTGTTTACTATAACTATAGGATGTGGCATTTCTTCCAGCTGTCTCAAGCAGACTTCTTGGTTATACATGGTTCTTTACTAAGCAAGTGGTGTCCAAATTGGACATGGATAATAGTTTGTGAATTTTAATTAATTGAATTGGCATGCTTTCCTATCAGCTAACAACACTACATAAATACCTTCACAAGGTCACAATGATATTCATTTACAGAGCATTTGAAATCAAAAGATTTATAGCCCCTGACAATTAAATGTGTGTATTTTCTTAAAACTAGAATATAGATAATAAGCTATCTATATGTATACTGTTTCTAATATACATATAATATATATGTCATTTTTTTTTGCCATGTGTTTTAACTTGGCATCTACAATTTGTTCCCACATAGGAACAATAAAAAATACATCTGTGAAATTTTGGCATCCTAGATGTTTTGCAAAATCGCTACTTCCCAGATTTGTAAAGCACGATTAGTTTATGTTGCACTTGACACATATCACAAATAAGATTTTCTGTTTATTACCCTCCGAAAGGTAAGTTTCTAACAGGCACTGTGACTCAGATCACACAAGTTAATTGTACATGTAGTTAAGACATTTCATAAAAGCAGAAATACCAATTACACATTACTGTATTTAATAAGAAAAATAGAATAATATTTGTATGTAGGATCAAATCCAGGTTGGTGGAGAGTCCTGGCAAATACTCTGGTGGTGGCTCCTGTCCAGTTACAGTTGTGTATAACAAATTGATGTCACTAAGATCGAATGACAATCTAATGTGTGATGACAATGTACTGTGTTTAATAATTTCTTACTGTGTGTATGTGTTGAAGGCAAACAAGAGTTGCAATGTTGAAGTTTAACAAACTTAATGATCTCGAGATATACACAAAGCAAGAGTTGTATGGCAGCTGCCAATTTCCATCTTTCTCTTTCTGTGGCATTAAAAATGCAATCATATGAATTCATTGTCCATGTACTACAGAAGAGTATAAAAAATACCTTTCGATTACCACCACCAGTCCCATAAATAATGAATAACTTGGTGGCTACCTCCACAGCTCCTTCTTACAAAGCATTTTAGAGACCCATTTTAAAGATCAGTGGATGGTCCGTGTGGTTGATCAGTGATCATAAATTTGTCCTGTAAATAGATTGATACCATGCATACTTGAGAATACTTATATTTATATATGGGAAGAAATCCTCTATTAAATGTTTCATACAACCATGGTTTCTAATGGGAATGTCTATAAAGTTTAGAAAGGGATATTTTGTAGAAGGTCCTCAGATTCCCAAGTTTGTAGGGGTAATGGAATCTGGACCCATGTGAACTCTATATAATTCAGCCCTTTGTATGTGTACAGTAATTTAAATTATAATGTCTAATCACAAGAAAAAGTGCTCATGAAAGCCAGATAAAATGCTGTGGTTTACATAGGTATTCATAGTCTAATTCCTAATATTACTCAAATGTTAATATGGGTTCTTCTACTGCATGTTGTCAAGCAGGCACAATATATAGTCACATGGCAGCTCCAAAATGGCTACCACAAATAAGCTTGGCACAAACTATTATGCTTCGTTGAACTGAGGGGTTGCCCTGACCTTCAACCTTTAACTTCTGTACATGGATCTGGACTTAAACAGCAGTGCCCGGGCTAGGGCCATAGGGTCAGTTACTGTTCGGTGGCACAATCTGGCAAGAAAGATAGGTAGGTATCTGGGTCAGATCCAGGACAAATGGTAAGTACAAAATCGACAAGCAGGAATAACGTCAGTAAAGTAGCCAAGATCAAGCAACAGAATGAACCAGGAAGAACCACAAGATACACAGGGTTAACACCACAGCTTCTGGATTTACAGAGTAACCAGTCTCAGCAAGAAAAATAGGATTGATGCTGTCATGCCTCTCCCTTAACAAATGTGCGGCAACGCCTAGCAGCCGAAGCAGAAACCGGAACAGAAGTTACAAATGTGGAATTTGTTTTACATTTTTTTTATATTTATTTATTTAATTTTTGAATAAAATATATATTGAAAACAAAAGGAGTTAACTAGAATACAAGACATTTCCAAACAAATCTATACATTAATATTTGTTAATTACCATATATACTTGTGTATAAGCCGACCCAAGTATAAGCTGACCCCCCTAATTTTGCCACAAAAAACTGAGAAAACTTATTGACTCGCGTATAAGCCTAGGGTGGAAAATGCAGCAGCTACTGGTAAATTTCAAAAATAAAAATAAATACCAATAAAAGTAAAATTCATTGAGACTTCAGTAGGTTAAATATTTTGGAATATCCATATTGAATGAGGAGCCCCATATAATGCTCCATACAGTTCATGATGACTCCATAAGATGCTCTTTACAAAATGCGCCCCATTTAATTCTGCACAAAGGTTAATAATGTCCCCATAAGATGCTCCATAAAGGTTATGGCCCATAAGATGCTCCATACATTATGCCCATAAAATGCTCCATAGATTATGCCCCATATGATGCTCAATATATTATGCCCCCATAAGATGCTCCATAGATTATGCCCCCATAAAATGCCCCATATGATGCTCCATAGATTATGCCCCCATAAAATGCTCCATAGATTATGCCCTCATAAGATGCTCCATAAAATGCTCCATAGATTATGCCCCCATAAGATGCTCCATAAGATGCTTCATAGATTATGCACTCATAAGATGCTCCATATGATGCTCCATAGATTATGCCCCCATAAAATGATCCATAGATTATGCCCCCATAAGATGCTCCATATATTTTATGTCCCATAAAATGCTCCATAGATTATGCCCCATAAGATGCTCCATATATTTTATGCCCCATAAGATGCTCCATAGATTATGCCCCCATAAAATGCTCCATAGATTATGCCCCATATGCTGCTGCAAAAAAAATGACATACTCACCTCTCGTCGCTGGGGGCCAGGTGCCAGTGTCCTGAGCAGGCGGGGAAACCAGCGCGCTATGGGGGACAGGTGCCGGTGTCACTGCTGGCTCAGGGCCCCGGCACCTGAGATATTCACCGGTCCTCGCTCCACCGCTGCGCACCGCTCCGTCTTCCGGGTCCTCTGTCAGTGACGTTCAGGCAGAGGGTGTGGCGCGCACTAACCACTGAGACCGTGGGAGAAGCAGGGGGGCTGCAGAGATGTGCCAAGGGTGTAAGTATGATCTGACACCCCCACTTCCCCTCCCCCGCCGACCCCCTGGCATATATGACTCGCGTATAAGCCAAAAGGGGGACTTTTAGCCTTAAAAAATGGGCTGAAAATTTCGGCTTATACATGAGTATATATGGTATTTACAGAATAGTTAACTAAAACTTAAGCCAGATGAATACAGAAACCTAATAATACACCATGTTCAAAATTATTATGCAAATTGGTTTAAGTGTCATAGCGTTTTTTTGTTCTTTTTGTAAATGAAACCCATTGATGGCATTGTGTCTCAGAGTTCTTTGGATCACTGAAATCAATCTCAGATACCTGTGATAATTAGTTTGCCATGTGAGTCCAATAAAAGGAAAACTGGATGTTCCACACTATTAAGTAGGCCAGAGTTTTCAAGTAACATGGGAAAGAAAAAGGATCTCTCTGCTGCTGAAAAGAATCAAATAGGTGTAGGATCCTTCAAAGGCTTGCTGTGTTGCATAAACCTACTATTCGGCCATCCCTAAACAGTGCTCACAAGCAGAAACGGTTGCAGTGTGCCCATACATACATGAAGACTAATTTTCAAACAGTCTTGTTTACTGATGAGTGTCGAGCAACCCTGGATGGTCCAGATGGATGGAGTAGTGGATGGTTGGTGGATGGCCACCATGTCCCAACAAGGCTGTGTGATGGAAATATATGTATCTTATTTACATCAGGTAGATCTCACTTGCTTGTCACCGCACTAACCCTATATACCAATATACCAGTATATATTCACATTTAGTGCAGACAAATAGTCAGTTGCTTAAGGCATAACCCCTGACCCACATAAGTCAGGCTGGTGCAAAAACCAGACAGCTACAAGGTACTTTCCCAGCCACCAGACGGAAAAAGAGGAACTAAGTAACAGATGGTCCAAATGATGGCTGGTTTTCGCTGAGATCACAGGAAAGTAGGGACAAGGGTTGTAAATCATCGAATCAACCTTTGTTAAGATAGAGTTAAAGAAAAATGCATACACTCATATATTCAAGCATCCAATAGCCTTGAAGCCTCTAATTGTATGTTAATTACCTAACCAACCTCTTTATGTAAATGTATAAGACTATGTGATAATAAGAAAGCCATCAGTATTGATGGAATGTTATGCTGGCACATTTGAGTGGACAGTGTTCATTTCCAGAGAGCTCTCAAAAATACTCATTTAATTTGGGAAAGCAGAAGCAAACATGGGGATAGATTTATCCTAACCAAATTTCCATAACATCTGCGACGTCAGCAAGTAGGTGGAGTCATGTTTTGGGCAGGAATCATGGGGAAACAGCTGGTAGGGCCCTTTAAGGTTCCTGAAGGTGTGAAAATGATCTCTGCAAAGTATATAGAGTTTCTGACTGACAACTTTCTTCCATGGTATAAAAGGCAAAATCGTGCCTTCAGGAGCAAAATCATCTTCATGCATAACAATGCACCATCTCATGCTGCAAAGAATACCTTTGAGTCATTGGCTGTTATGGGCATAAAAGGAGATAAACTCATGGTGTGGCCACCATCTTCCCCTGACCTCAACTCTATAGAGAACCTTTGGAGTATCATCAAGCAAAAGATCTATGAGGGTGGAAGGCAGTTCACATCAAAACCGCAGCTCTGAGAGGCTATTCTGACTTCATGCAAAGAAATACAAGCAGAAACTCTCCAAAAACTCACAAGTTCACTGGATGCAAGAATTGTGAAGGTGATATCAAAGACGGGTTCCTATGTTAACATGTAACTTGGCCAGTTAGGATGTTTTGGAGTTAAATAGCTTTTTTGTTCAGTGAATGTGATCTCCTAATGCTGCAAATTCCACCTAATAAGCATTTTCAGTTCTTTAAAACAGATCAAATGTTCAGAAATTCTACTGTGCCTAATAATTTGGAACAGTGCATTTTGAGTTTTTATTCGTTTATGAGATTATAATGTTATTATTGGGCGGTTTCTTCAATAAAATTTGATGTATACTCTAACGGGTAATGACTTTTATTAGACTGACTGTCATTTGCACCAACCACTTAGGAAAATCAGAGAAAAATATCATTTGCATAATAATTTGGAACATGGTGTATATAATAAGCACAATGATGCAATAAGCTTGTATTATTTTCATCCAGTATAACAGGCCTTAATTCAACGTAAATATATATAGTAAATGTCATCACATTTTATCTAAATCTTAAATACTATATGAAATGTTTATGTTTTGCTAGCTTAATAATAATAATAATAATGCATTCTATTAGCTGGAAAATATGATGTTCTAATAAATGAATAATTCTTGAAATTAAGCCATAGCACTCTTAGTTTTCTGGTTTTAATATACTATTAAATGCATTAAAGCTTATTGTGGCTACATAAAGATTTTTGCTAAAATGTAAACTCCTGTACACTCAAAAGATTAGCTGGGTATCTTTCTTATTACTGCCTTCACTTTTCCATAACCATAATGATGTATCCATTATTAAACAGATGCAAGTTATGCATGTATAGTAAAGTAGAATACAAAAATAACATTTAAAAAGCATAATAACATAGATGACATAAATGATACCAGAACCAAAATAATGTAGTACCCTTAAGGGTATGCCACACTAAACGAGATCGCTAGCGAGATCGCTAACGAGATCACACCTGCGTCACCATTTATGATGCAGTAGCGATCTCGTTAGCGACTGAGCTGTGTGATTCCAAACACATCTCATCAGCGATCTGTATAACGACCTCTGCGGTCGTTGGGAAAACCTAGTCCCACCTGCGAAGCTGGTGAAGTCGTTCATAAAGGGTGTCACACTCGGCGATTCAGGCTCACCAGCGGGACACCAACGACCAAAAAACGGCTCAGAATGTTCATGAGCGATCAACGACATCTCAGCAGGGGCCACATCGCTGCTACATGTCACACACAGCTAAAGTCGCTAACGAGATCGCTACTGTGTCATAAATGGTGACGCAGGTGTGATCTCGTTAGCGATCTCGCTAGCGATCTCGTTTAGTGTGGCATACCCTTAAGAAATAATGACAACATTTTATCTTTCTATTAACTTAGCCATATTTTTTGTTTGTGTGGTAAGCTGTACTCTATAATGCCTCCATTTTGGAGTATATATTGTTTAAATTATATATTATTATTATTTTTATTATTATTAATATTAATAATATTACCACTATTATTTTATAGTGAGGGGTTGGAAAGACACAGGAATTTCACCAAGGTTTGGGGGTTTTATTTTAGTGGAGTTCACTATTGAGTTAAAAAATGACAGGATAACTTTACATTGCAGGACAAAGCCAAATGTTTTTAGGTTTATTTTATACTTTATGAGCTCTGCACCATGAAATTGTATTAAAAATATATAAGTTGCCCTATTTAAAGACCTATAACATTCTGCTTTTCCATACAACAACAAAAAACAGCAATACTGTTAGTTATTTTGTGACTTTTACCATGCAGGGTAAAATTTGTGATAATTTTATAGACTGAATCATTTTGAAAAAAGAAATACCAAATATGAGGAATAGAGATAAGTGGATCAATCAGAGTGACTACAAGGCAAACTTCCTGAAATTATCCAGTCCCTGAAAATTTGAACAAATTCCTTCAATTAGCAAGGATTGCTGAAATAAATTACCAAACCATTTCACTGCTGAAGACTTTAACAGCCAAAGAGCAGATGACTGATGCCATGCCTTAAACTGTAAAGTGATTTATATGTGATAGACTCAGGGCAGGACTGGGACTGAAAATCAGCCCTGGCACACAAACCAAAGCAGCCCACATGCAAATCAATTAAATAGGAGTGTATCTTCTCGATGCAGCCTTTTCAGTACAGTTTGTGGGTGAGAACACTAAGGGAGATAAATAGGTGAAAAATTATAATATACATCCCTCCTTGTCTTTAAAAGTTGGGAGGTACGGCATTCTATGACTGTGCCCGTGCCCCAGAACCTTGCTGACATTTTTGGTTTTGAAAAGAAAAAAAAAAAATCACAGCATGCTGCGAGTGGCTCCAGATTTCGGATCACGAGCACCTATGGGTGCTTATAATACATCAGACTACAATCTGATTTCAGCGGACACAGAGAATGGAGAAGATGGAGAAATCAAGTTCTCCGTCTCCTCTGCACCTGTGATACCATTATCTCATGCAAGAGAATCAGATCACAGCAAACTGACACTGATCAAACTCGGATGTCATTACCATAATCGACCAGATTCTCTGGCAATCATCAATCGTGTGAACGAGCCTTTAATGTTTATTACCACATTAAGAAAAAAATTAAAGGGGTTGTCCTTCTACTAAAAACAGCCAGTCCTCCAGCCAGTTTTGCAGTTTTGCAGTTTTGCACCAGTTTATTTGGCCAAGAAGATCTGATTTATATAGGAAATGATTGTCCAGCACTTATAGAAATCACATATCCTTGGCTAAATAAGCTACTGGTGCAAAACTGGAATACTGGCTGGAGGACTGGGAAAAAAAGTCCCAAAAGTCAGTCGCCAACCAGTTCTGGAACAGAGGATAGAAACATGAATATTTGAAGGGGGTTTCCACTACTTTAACACTGATGACCTATCCTTAATTCCCAGCAGACAATAGTTTGCGGGGAATTAGAACAGCTACAACTTCGGGGATTCCAAGGCCAACTACCCAAACCAGTGGCACCCCACTTTTGATGAGCACCCACAGAGAGGATGAAATTACAAGCTTAGGAAGCTGACAGAGTACCTTGAGGTCAGTGGCCACTTGACCTGATTGTCCCAATGAGAGTTCTCCAAACCTCTCTAGGTTCAGTGATGGGCAGTGGATTAAATCTGTTTTTTCTCCCGTTGTATCAATGGTGCCTTGACTGCTGTCCTCCAGAGTCTCACTTATACCCATAGCTGTCCTTCAGGCCATTATCCACAGGTTTGAGGGAAGTGGGAGGAGGTAATATCTCATTGTTAGAGTGTTCATTTAACCTGCATATTTTGCCCTTCTATGTTTGCAGAAATCCAAGCTGCAGTAACTGATACAATAAGTAGTGAGCATTCATTCACCAAATTAACAAACATCGATTGTTTAATTAACCTGCACTTTTGTCCCTCAAGCATAGCAGAAGAATAAGCTGCAGGGGCTGATAGAACAGGTAATCAGCAGCCATTCAACAAATCAACAAACATAAATTCAACCTGCAACAAGAGTTAACGTTCAGGCCCATATGAAAAATAGCTTATGTCCCTGGGTCTACTGAATAAGACTTGTATTTTTCAAACATACAGAACAATTAAAATTGGAATTCATGAATATATTTTAGACAAGTTAAATAAACAATTAGATTGTAATCATTATTTTATTGTGTATTTTTTCTCCTTGTTATTTTACTGAACTCTTTCTTTCTACACCTTTTCTATCTGTCTTCAATGGTTTCCCCTCACCCTGCACACTCCCATCTTGCATTATAAGGCTATCCTAATGAGCAAGACTATTTATATCTGAACTAACTGTAGGAGCCACACCCTGAGGAAGAAAGGACAGCATCTCCTTGGAACGCATCAGTTTGTGGCCGCACTAAAGTCCCGTGGCTTTGTTGATAGTTGTGACATTAAACTTTTCATGCCCCCCGCTCATGACACTGCCTAGCAGTAGCGCTTTCGGCCGGAGCATGCCACCATCTTAAGATCTCCAGTCTGGCACAGGGGAGGGGCATACACGAGAGAATGCTCCCGCAATGGATTCTTTTGCAATAGGACCTTCCTATAATCACTACTCAGGTTTGGGAGCCAGATGACTGCTGCCAGCTAACACATAAAGCTCTGGATTGGGAGCTGGATGACTGTTATCAGTAAGTACAATAATTACTTAATCATTGGAGCAATCTTTTCTGCACATACTTAGAAAAATAGCATTTTAGCAGCCCTGAAGTAAATTAGGAGACATCCTTGAGGATATTGATCTCCTAAAGTTTATTTTTATTTTAACTGTATTTCATTGTGGACACAAGTAACGCTTTACTGTTGGTGAATATACTTATAAACGACTTGTTCGAATCAAACGAACTGTTATTTTCACATTTTACTCTCTACACAACTGTGTCCTAATGTGGTCCACTAATTTATGGTTATATGTGTTTTGTTAATTTCTACACATCTTTCCTATGCTATCTTTATGTGTTTTAAGTAAAGCAGTAGTGTATACTGATACTACATGTTTACAATGTAAATATTAAATGAGTGTAATAGAGATTGCTTAAAATTTTTATATGTTACAAAATTACTTAAACCAAATTCAATGTATGATTTCTCAATTTGGCATTGTTTTCTAAGCATTTGGGTGTCTGAAATGTCTTACATTTATTATCTATTATATAAAAAAACATCCAAAATTTTTCAAATTTTCATGTTACACATTTCCTTTTTGACTTTGTTATAAAGTTTGTCTACTTTATGACAAACACAATTAACTTCACATTAGGAAGTGATAATAAGAATAGCCTATCCCTTCTTTCTCATCTTAAATGTGATCATTATCACTTTGAAAAGAAAAGACTGTTGATTGTTGGCAAATTCACAACTTCTTCCGTGCAATATTTCTCACCTATTCAACTTTGCTGCAGATTACTAGTTGAAATGTGACTAGAGTTGAGCGATACTTTCCGATATGCTAAAGTATCGGAATCGGAATGGTATCGCCGATATCACTAAAATATCGGCGATACCCGATACCGATACCGAAGTCCC
>JARQOD010011000.1:0-25124 GCA_033576555.1 Oophaga sylvatica
AAGGCTGCGTTCACATGTGACTACAAGTGCTGATTACACGACAGTATACAGCCGGACACTGTATAGAGTAAGGCTGCGTTCACACGTGACTACAAGCACTGATTACACGACGGTATACAGCCGGACCCTGTATAGAGTAAGGCTGCGTTCACACGTGACTACAAGAGCTGATTACACGACGGTATACAGCCGGACCCTGTATAGAGTAAGGCTGCGTTCACACGTGACTACAAGAGCTGATTACACGACGGTATACAGCCGGACACTGTATAGAGTAAGGCTGCGTTCACACGTGACTACAAGTGATGATTACACGACGGTATACAGCCGGACCCTGTATAGAGTAAGGCTGCGTTCACACGTGGCTACAAGTGATGATTACACGACGGTATACAGCCGGACCCTGTATAGAGTAAGGCTGCGTTCACACGTGGCTACAAGAGCTGATTACACGACGGTATACAGCCGAACCCTGTATAGAGTAAGGCTGCGTTCACACGTGACTACAAGTGATGATTACACGATGGTATACAGCCGGACCCTGTATAGAGTAAGGCTGCGTTCACACGTGATTATAAGTGCTGATTACACGACAGTATACAGCCGGACCCTGTATAGAGTAAGGCTGCGTTCACACGTGACTACAAGTGATGATTACACGACGGTATACAGCCGGACCCTGTATAGAGTAAGGCTGCGTTCACACGTGACTACAAGTGATGATTACATGACGGTATACAGCCGGACCCTGTATAGAGTAAGGCTGCGTTCACACGTGACTACAAGCGCTGATTACACGACGGTATACAGCCGGACCCTGTATAGAGTAAGGCTGCGTTCACACGTGGCTACAAGTGCTGATTACACGACGGTATACAGCCGGACCCTGTATAGAGTAAGGCTGCGTTCACACGTGATTACAAGTGCTGATTACACGACGGTATACAGCCGGACCCTGTATAGAGTAAGGCTGCGTTCACACGTGACTACAAGCGCTGATTACACGACAGTATACAGCCGGACCCTGTATAGAGTAAGGCTGCGTTCACACGTGGCTACAAGTGATGATTACACGACGGTATACAGCCGGACCCTGTATAGAGTAAGGCTGCGTTCACACGTGACTACAAGTGATGATTACATGACGGTATACAGCCGGACCCTGTATAGAGTAAGGCTGCGTTCACACGTGACTACAAGCGCTGATTACACGACGGTATACAGCCGGACCCTGTATAGAGTAAGGCTGCGTTCACACGTGGCTACAAGTGCTGATTACACGACGGTATACAGCCGGACCCTGTATAGAGTAAGGCTGCGTTCACACGTGATTACAAGTGCTGATTACACGACGGTATACAGCCGGACCCTGTATAGAGTAAGGCTGCGTTCACACGTGACTACAAGCGCTGATTACACGACAGTATACAGCCGGACCCTGTATAGAGTAAGGCTGCGTTCACACGTGGCTACAAGTGATGATTACACGACGGTATACAGCCGGACCCTGTATAGAGTAAGACTGCGTTCACACGTGACTACAAGTGATGATTACACGACGGTATACAGCCGGACCCTGTATAGAGTAAGACTGCGTTCACATCCCTCCTTGGGTCCTGATTTTAGTCCTAAATGACCTAAGGAAGACCCCTTACAAACCTCTAGACCAAGAGAACCTCAGGTCAGTAACACTCAAGGCAGTTTTCCTGGTGGCAATAACCTCAGCCAGACGTATAGGGGAGATCCAGGCTCTCTCTATTAGAGACCCATATCTGAGAATCCGGGAGGACTATATCATCTTGAAACTGGATCCTGCCTTTCTTCCGAAGGTGTTAACTGACTTCCACAGGAACCAAGAGATAATAGTGCCCACCTTCTGCCAGGACCATGAGAACGAGAAAGAGTGCACTATCAAATCTTTGGACGTCAAAAGAACAGTCCTACAGTACTTAAAACGGATGGAAAATTGGAGAGTAGACTCAAACCTCTTCATCCAAATGGCAGAAAAAAATAAAGAGGGGAAAAAAGCATTGAAAGCCACCTTAGCCAGATGGTTAAAATCAACCATTACCGCACCATATACCTCGGCAGAAAAGACTCCGCCGGAAGGTCTTAGAGCTCACTCGCTGAGCGCAATCTCTGCTTCATGGGCAGAAAGTGCAGGAGCTTCTATGGACCAGATCTATGAGAAAACTACGCAAATAAATGCAAAGGCTTTTGCCGAAACGCACGTCGGGGTGACGTGCTGCCTTTCTCCCTCCATTATCTTGGCCTCCCGGGTGGCCCTTTTCATCTTCAGTGGTATGTTTTACTTATTCTCCTTTTGGCGATTGGCGTGATTATTATACAATGATATTACACTGTCCATGGGTGTTTTTTGCACCACTTATATTTAAGGTGCAAGGCCATTTGATTTTATATGTCTGACGGAATATCATGTGGTTAACTCTCGATAGGTACGTTTGTACTATTGTTTGATATATCTGATTGTATTATTGAGCAGCATTTCCGTGTCCCATGCTTTTTGTAGTGCACATAAACACTTTAGTGTGTCTCACCCTGTAAACTTGCCCTTATTTGTTTAAATAAATATTTCTACTCTTTCATTATATCTTGGACCATTTGGTCGCATTTGTTTGTGTAGTTTTCTCATAGGTGCTGTTGGCAACCTGTCCATCATTTGTCCCAATTTTTGGTATCATAATGAAATTTTCTCTGATTTTTTTTTATTATACCATTCTATAAATAATGATACCTCTATCCTTGTTGAAGTTCTCCTTTACTATGGACCAGATCTGTAGGGCCGCAACTTGGTCCAGCATAAATACTTTCAGTAGGCATTATAAACTGGACGTTCTGTCAAATCAACAGATGGCCTTTGGGAGGAAAGTCCTCCAAGCAGTAATCCCGTCCTAATAGGAGTTATTTGGTATTTCTCCTGGTGGTGCTTTCAGGAGGGATATCCTGGAAAGTAGTAATTAGTCCTACCGGTCATGTTTCCAGGAGCCCATCATGACAGCACCCCTTATATTCCGTCCCTTGGATTTCCTATCTGTTATGTGGTGTAAACATTTTAGTGGGAGATTCAATAAAATTGTGTTGCATCCATCCTGGTGTGGTACTTGAAAAAACACAGAAGGGGTGGTGTGAGGGGCTATTTAACCTCTTCTGTGTTCCTGTCCCTATCAAGGATATGAAGGACAACCTCCTGGCGGTGCTGTCATGATGGACTCCTGGAAACAACATTACCGGTAGGACTAATTCCTACTTTTGTCTCCTTTGGAATATCTTTTGTATTTTGTAATCACTGCCTATATTTTCTGGAGTAAACTTATAAATTTACTAGCTTAGTTTTCCTTGCTCTACGATTGAACCAAGACATACTTTGCGCCAAATCACGCTACCTATGGGGTGTTTCCTGCCCCGATATAGTCTTTAGTATCAAACAAGGAACTGGTGGCAGCATAGCGGCCTGGGGGTATTGGAGAACTCTGGCAGTGATGGATCAGGGGTTTGTGTGTGTATTCCCTGTCGGGGCTGATGATATACATACCGCCCTCACTGCAGAGTGCCCAATAACCAGGACGTGACCAGGCAGCCTTTCCGGCGACTACTTATCCTAGGTGTAGTTCCCTGACTGACCTGAGGGTAAGGGGGGGTGCCAGAGAGCTGCAAGTTCTTAACTGGAACTAAAAGTGGAAACAGGAGTGGTAGGGTATATAGCCCACGACCCTAATAATAAATTAATGACAGCAGGTCCTCCATAACCATACATCATCCGCAGGTCCCCTGTCAGGAAAATATGAATTATTTCCTATTGTCCTAGATACACATACGGAGCTTCCTGCTACTCCCCCCTATTTGTCTGAGTTGGACTGAGCTTCACATGCAGCCCACACGGTGGCAAACCTCCTTCCCTTTTCCCTCGGTGAAATTCCCCTTCCTCCCCCTCCCTTTCTCTTTTTTGGAATGTCCACTAGCCCCCCCCATTCAGGTAAACGATCTTCGTGTAATGTGAGAGCATGGTCTGCCAGCTCTAGCAAGGAGTAAAGTTTCCCGCCAGAACTTTCTTTGTTCTCATCCCAACCTACTCAAAATAAAATTTAATAACTCTCGCTAAATCTAGAAACGTGAAAATTGATTTCCAGGATCAGGGTGATTGGAGCTACGCATGGCAACGTTTTCCGGCCTTTAGGGCCATCAGAAACCTGGGAATTCAGTTACTGCCCTCCAGTAACACGCAGACATGCCATGTTTGGTCTCAAAAGAATGGTAAATTTGCAGGGGAAAAATGCAATGCCCCTATCGTCACCCTGTGAGCTTTCCAGCCAAAGATATGGAACTAATATTCTTCCAACAGAAGTGTAACCCCTTGAACACGGCCCACCAGTGAGGTCAGCAAGGGAGGAGTTTCTAGGTTTGTGACCAAAGCATAAAACCAAAATGCACATTTGGGGAGGTGTCAGACGCCGGAGAGTCTGCCAGACAACAGGCTGTGCTGCTGATCCATTGCCGCGGGACGGCTCTCCTCCCCTTCATCGACACGTCATACTGTGACTGAGAAAGTTTCTCATTTTAATCCCTTTTATTTCTGTCTGTACATTTTGTATTTTGGAGAGGGTGCAGTACATTAATGGGCATAAATAACCTCTAGACGGGTGCCGCACCATGCACAAGAAGAAATGTACTGGGGAAGAAGAAGAAGTAACTCCAGAGGGAAAATTAGGCAAAAATCTATAAGTTTAGTAGCTCATTGACAACAGCAAAGACGGATTAAAACCATCTAAGAACAGGTAGAAAATGACACAAGCACATCCCTGGTATAAAGCTGTAAGGAAGTCAAAGAGTATAATAGAGTAAATAGAGACTGCTCCATAAGGACAACTGTGGCACAGCAGGGCGAATAGCAACAATATACAAAATATCACAATAGAAAGCCTTATGTTATACAGGTTATCAAATGACACAAAACAAAATGTTGTATTTTGTCTCCTTTGAAATATCTTTGTATTTTTGTAAACACTGCCGATATTTTCTGGTGTAAACTTATAAATTTACTGGTCTTCTTCTTCTGGCTCTATGACCGAACCGACACGTACTCCGCAAAAAATCCTTCTAACTTGGTGTGATGAAATGGTGCACACGGTCCACCACCCGGTAGCCCGGGGTATCACGGCTTGTGATCCCTCCGTGCCGCAAATGTGACGAAAACGCGCACACACATGACGGCTGCTGCCATCCGACCCAGTAAACTGCAGGGATTTATAATTATCCCACTTCCCCTTAGGAACTTGCAGCTCTCTGGCGCCCCCCTTACCCTCAGGTCAGTCAGGGAACTGCACCTAGGATAATTAGTCACCAGACGGGTCACTTGAATGTGTGCTGGCTATTGGGCACGCTGCAGTGAGGGAATTATAATTACTCCGGGCCGCAGCCAGGCAATACACTTATAAAACCTGCTCCGTCACTGCCAACGCCACCCCATAGGTCAACACTTTACACCCCTTCTATTTGCTGCCACCAGCTACGATTTCCTTAATGAACAATTTATCAAGAGGGTCCGTAGCAACCCCAAAACAGTAGCGTAGTACTTCAGGCACGTGCAAATTCGTTTATAGAGCAGGAGAAACAAACTAGTAAATTATATATCTTTACTCCAAAAAGGTTTGACAGTTTTTATAGTTAAAAAAATGTAACAAGCTGAGGCAATACAGTTATGTACAATATGGTTACAAAAAATAAACGGGATTAAAAGTGAAAAAACTCACATGATAGTTACATAGGTATAGGTAAGACAGGCCGGGGGAGGAGCCACACGTCATAGTTCATTTGCAGATCTCTTAGTCAAGTCATCACAGCTTGGAATGACCAAGGGGGGCTTAAATGCAAGACTTATACCTGTGGGCTGCTGACCTCACAAAGGGGGATGGTTTTTCTGGCCACCTCCCAGGGATAGAAGTCCTAGGTTTAGTCCTGGAAGATTATCAGGAGCATAGTTCATCCTGAGAACCTCGCAGAAGAATGGCAGACCTATCAATGATCTTACTTTAAAATAACGGTTCAAATGAGCCCAAACTTGTGTGAGATAGTTCATGCGGCATCCGAGAATTCCATTTCTCGGGTTCTGTTGGAGTTACGGGTTCACCAGTACCACGGGAACGATGCCTGTCGGCGCATGTTTCAAAACAGTGACTTTCGTGTTTCTGACGCAACTTCCCACCGTGTTATAAGCCAAAAGAATGAATCCTCATAATGGCTGCTAAGGAAGGGAAGCACATGTGAAGACAATGGGGACCCCCTGCGGTGAGGCGGGAAACTTCCAGCACTGGCAGCTCAGATTACACTACCTGTGTGCAGGCTGGGGTTGATGAGAAGCGTGAGAGAGGGAGGGGGGGGGAACTTTGCTCTGTGGGCTGTCAGCAGCAAAAAAAAGATGAAGACTGTAGTTCTAGCACAGCACAAGACATGGAGCTTCCAGTATCCTCACACCTCCCCCCTTAGAGGGCGCTAAGGAGGCATGACCTGCCGGTAATCCGACATGCACACCTCAGCGGGTTCGCCACGTCGTGACAACCCATCGGCATTCCCATGATCGCTGCCTTTCTTGTGTTGCACGGCAAAATCATACTGCTGTAGGGCAAGGCTCCAGCGTAGCAACCTACCATTGGTTCCGGACACTGTGTGCAGCCAGCTCAGAGGGTTGTGGTCGGTGACCACCTTGAAGGTGCGCCCGTACAGGTAGGGCTGCAAACGTTGCAGTGCCCAGACCATGGCCAGGCACTCCTTCTCGATGGTGGAGTATGCCACTTCCCTCGGCAGAAGTTTCCGGCTCAGGTACAACACGGGGTGCTCCTGGTTCCCCGAATCAACCTGGCTGAGTACAGCACCGAGGCCAAATTCGCTGGCGTCAGTCTGTACCAGGAATGGCCGACTGCTGTCGACGGCTTTCAACACTGGAGAGCGGCACAGGGCTGTTTTCAAAGCTCGGAATGCCGCCTCACAGCCATCTGTCCAGCTGACTGTTTGGGGTAGACCGCCCTTGGTGAGGTCCGTCAAGGGTTTTGCAATGGCGCTATAGTTCGGTACGAGACGCCTATAGTACCCTGCAGTGCCCAGGAAGGACTTCACCTGCTTTTTGGTCCTGGGGGTGGGCCAGGACACGATCGCGTCCACTTTCTCGGGCTCTGGCCTCATGGAACCCCGCCTACCCGGTGCCCCAGGTAGTGGACCTCCTCATGCCCATCTGGCATTTTCCCGGCTTGATGGTCAGACCTGCCTGGCAAATACGCTCGAGCACCTCCTGGAGGTGCTGAAGGTGTTCCTCCCAGGTGGAACTGAAGATGGCAATGTCGTCCAGGTACGCCACAGCGTACTCCTCCAGTCCCTGAAGCAGGTGGTTGACCATCCGCTGAAAAGTGGCAGGGGCATTCTTCATGCCGAAAGGCATGACCGTGGACTCGTACAGTCCAAAAGGGGTGATAAAGGCGGATTTCTCCTGCGCCGCAGGGCTCAGGGGAATCTGCCAGTATCCCCGACTTAAATCCATGATGGATATGTACTTGGCATTCGCCAACCGCTCCAGCAGATCCTCGATGCGTGGCATTGGGTGCGCATCAGAGGTAGTGATGGCGTTGAGCCCCCTGTAGTCCACGCAGAACCGGGTGGTCTGATCCTTTTTTGGCACGAGAACTACAGGTGAGGCCCACGTGCTTTTGGACGGCCGGATCACCCCCAGCTGCAACATCTCCTGGATCTCCTGGCGCATAATCTGCTGCACTTCCTCAGAGATCCGATAAGGTGTCCGCCGTAACGGGGCGTGATTCCCGGTGTCGACCTCCTGGACTGCCAACTTGGTCCTTTCGGGTCGGTTAGTGAACTCGGCCTGGAAGGGTTCCAGAGTGGTCAGCAACTGCAACCGCTGGGAGGCGGTTAGCGAGGCATTTACCTCTATGTCCTCAATGGACCCATTGGCCTTGGCTTGGGCCAGCATGTCCAGGAGGGGATCCTCCTCCCCGTCCTCGGGCAGGTTGCAGACCGGTAGGACGCAGGCTTCACGTTCGTGATGGGCCTTCATCATGTTGACGTGAAAGGCCTTGCGCCTACCCCGAGTGTGGTCAAGCGTGACCACGTAGGTGACTGGGTTGAGCCGACGTACGGGCCTTCCCAGGCTGCCTGAAGCTTATCCTTTGGTACGGGGACCAGCACCCACACCTTTTGACCCACCTGGTAGGTCCGCTCCCGGGCGTTCTGGTCGTACCAGTGCTTCTGGTCAGCCTGAGCCTGCGTCATGTTGTCATGCACCAACTGCGTCAAGGTCTGCATCTTGTCGCGGAAGCGCATGACATAATCCACGATGGACACTTCCGTGGGGTTTGGCTCATCTTCCCAGGATTCTCTTATCAACCCGAGGGGTCCCCGGACTCGCCTGCCATACAGGAGCTCAAAGGGGGAGAACCCCGTCGAGGCCTGCGGGACTTCTCTGTAGGCAAACAGCAGGTGTGGGAGGTACCGCTCCCAATCGCGTCCCTGGGTCTCAACCAGCATGCGGAGCATCTGTTTGAGCGTACCGTTAAAGCGTTCACACAAACCATTGGTCTGTGGGTGATACGCACTCGATACCATACGCGTCACCTGCATTTTGCTGCAGAGAGCCTTCATTAGGCGAGACATAAATTGGGTCCCTCGATCGGTAAGCATCTCCCTGGGAAATCTTACCCGTGAAAAGATGGTCACCAGTGCATCCGCCACCTTATCTGCCTTAGTTGAGGACAGAGCTACTGCCTCCGGGTACCGGGTAGCGTAGTCTAACACAGTAAGGATGTATTGCTTTCCAGAGCGGCTGGGGACGGCCAGCGGGCCCACAAGGTCCACCGCGATCCTCTGGAAAGGCTCCTCTATCACTGGCAACGGGATCAGGGGAGTCTTAAGAGCAGGCCCCATCTTCCCCACTCTTTGACAGGTGATACAGGAGCGGCAGTAGTTAGTCACATCTGTCCCCATCTTGGGCCAATAGAAGTGTTGAGACAGCCGTGCCTTAGTTTTGCTGATCCCCAAGTGTCCAGCGAGTGGAATCTCATGGGCAATCCTCAACAACTCACCTCGGAACTGGTGCGGGACGACCAGCTGTTTTTCCCTCAACCACTCCTTTTGGGAATCTCCGGGTACTGTCTCCCGGTACAACCTTCCTCGTTCCCAGAACACCCTCTCCTTATCAGTCACGGAGGTGGGCGTCTCGGCGAGGTGCCTCAAGTTCTCCAGGCTCGCATCTGAGTGCAGAGCGGCCTGGAACTCCTGGCTGGAGGCAGCCAGAAGTGACGTCAGTGTTCCTTCCTCACTGGGACCCTCTGGGACCGGCTCTGGGTCCACCTCTGGTTCAGTCTCTCCTGTAGCGGAGGAGGGTCCAGATGGCAGGGCGCTACCTGCGATCCGGGCACTCTGACTGCGGGTGACAGCAGCTACATATGCAGTCTCCCCGGGGATTTCTATAGACCCATCAGCCTGCGCTGCTATGGGCTCTACCTCCTCATCCACCCCCAACACTTCAGGAGCAGTGCTACTTATGGGCCAGTTACCTTCCTCGGTGGCACTGGTCAGTGTCATGGCGTCACCTTCCTCACGGTTCCCATGCACCTCCCCATTTCCTTGAGCACTGTCGTTTGCTCCTGCTAGGGGTTCCTCAGCCGTCTCACTCCGCAGAGTGACGTGGCTGAACGCTCCTGTACCTGTGGACACATCTACCACTTCAGAGAAAGGGTTAACAGGTTCAGATGGCACAGATACATCACTATCAGCATCATTCCTAGGGAAAGAAAGGTTATCGGTTGCATAATCACTTCGCAAAGCATTGGCAGGTAACACAATCAGTTTCCCATCATCATCAACATCAACATCATGGTTAACATTAACCTTATTATCAGATTGGGGAGGGGTGTCAGGGACATAGTACGCGACCATCCTCCCCAGATCAGTCCCCAGTAAAACATCAGTGGGCAGGTTTTCAGACACCCCCACTTCCTTCACCCCGCTCCCGGCACCCCAGTCAATGAAAACTCTGGCTATCAGCAAGGGGTAGTGGACGCCCCCGATCCCGGTGACAGTTAAGGTTTTCCCCGGAATCAACTCTTCAGGGGCCGCCAGTTCGGGTCGGATGAGGGTTCGTTCAGCCCCGGTGTCCTTGAGGCCTGTAGCAAGACGGGCCCCCACGCGGACGGGCTGCACGTTGTCATCAACCCTCCCCACCACACCACCCACCAAAAGAACAGAGGCGTTGGGCCCGGAGGCCTTGGCTTGGGGGTTCTTCTGCCTCTCCGGACAGGTGGCGCTGATGTGTCCAGTTCTTTTACAGGAGAAACACTGGCGGGGGTCTGATGTAGGCCTGGCGCTGGCAAAGGGGATAGTGCCTCCAGAGGGACGACTGGCAGGGGCACTGGGGTTGGTTGCAGGCTTACCCCCTCCCCAGCGGGCGGTGACGGGCTTCCGCATCTCGGGTTTCCGGTTGGCCTCATAGCTGTCGGCGATCCGTGCTGTTTTGACCGCATCCTCCGGTTCTCGGTCCAGGATGAACTGTCGGACCTCAGCTGGGCACAGATGCAGGAACTGGTCTTTGATCATCAGGTCTCTCAGCTCCTCAAAGGTGTCAACTGACAGTCCATGGATCCACTGGTTAAAGTGGTTCCTGAGTCCTTGCACCACATCGCTATAACTGTCGTGTGGGCCACGTTGGAGGTTCCGGAACTTCTTTCGGTATACCTCAGGGGTTAGCTGGTACTTGGCGATCAGGGCCTGCTTGATGGCCTCATAGTCATCATCTTGATCTGACGTGAGGGAAGCAAACGCCTCCAGAGCTTTGCCCTTTAGCCCGGGGGTCAAGTACCTGGTTGTCAGGCAGCTGGTACTGTCTGCAGACTTTCTCAAAGGCCCGCAGAAAAGTGTCCAAGTCTCTGTCCTTTTCCATCACGGGAAAGTGCTCCGGCCGGGGCTTCGGACTCTGAGAGCTGCTGGGTGTACCGCTCCGGGCGGTGGGGAGCATTGCCCCTTGTCTGAGCAGCTCCAGTTCATGGGCTCTCTGAGCTTCCCGCTCGGCTCTCTGAGCTTCCCGCTCGGCTCTCTCAGTCTCCCGTTGGGCTTGGCGCTCGGCTCTCTCAGCCTCTCGCTGGGCTTGGGCCTCCTGCTGGTATTGCTGGATCAGCTTCAGGCGTTCTGCACGGTCGTCAGCGGGGATTCCCTCCAGGGCCGCCTGCAGATAAGGGTCCAACCCGCCCTGGGTGTAATCATGCAGGGTTTGGGCCTCTGCTCCTGCGGCACCACCTTGGCTTGGGCCGGCTCCTGTGCCCGCCACACTCTGATGCTCTTCCAGTTCCTTCAGGGCCTGGACCAGTCGGGCTTTGGTTTGGTTCTTGTGGTCAAGGCCGTGGTACACGCAGATTCCCACAAGAGTGTCCCTGTTCTGCTTTTCGTACCAACTTGCTCCTCTTATAGCCATGTTTGCCAAATAAAAGATAGGATAGAAAAACAAAGAGAAGGGAGGGGTAACCGCAAATACACACAATTGTCTCAGGACTAATAAACACTGAGTCTGTTCTCCAAAACTTTAGTTGCAGGGTCCCTGAAGAACCGTGCAAGTTTTTTAGTGAATGGAATGATTGCTCAAACCAGATCACTAATGCTCTATAATCCCACCGCTCTGCCACCACATGTGATGAAACGGTGCACACGGTCCGCCACCCGGTAGCCCGGGGTATCACGGCTTGTGATCCCTCCGTGCCGCAAATGTGACGAAAACGCGCACACACACGACGGCTGCTGCCGTCCGACCCAGTAAACTGCAGGGATTTATAATTATCCCACTTCCCCTTAGGAACTTGCAGCTCTCTGGCGCCCCCCTTACCCTCAGGTCAGTCAGGGAACTGCACCTAGGATAATTAGTCGCCAGACGGGTCACTTGGATGTGTGCTGGCTATTGGGCACGCTGCAGTGAGGGAATTATAATTACTCCGGGCCACAGCCAGGCAATACACTTATAAAACCCGCTCCGTCACTGCCAACGCCACCCCATAGGTCAACACTTTACACCCCTTCTATTTGCTGCCACCAGCTACGATTTCCTTAATGAACAATTTATCAAGAGGGTCCGTAGCAACCCCAAAACAGTAGCGTAGTACTTCAGGCACGTGCAAATTCATTTATAGAGCAGGAGAAACAAACTAGTAAATTATATATCTTTACTCCAAAAAGGTTTGACAGTGTTTATAGTTAAAAAAAATGTAACAAGTTGAGGCAATACAGTTATGTACAATATGGTTACAGAAAATAAACGGGATTAAAAGTGAAAAAACTCACATGATAGTTACATAGGAATAGGCAAGACAGGCTGGGGGAGGAGCCACACGTCATAGTTCATTTGCAGATCTCTTAGTCAAGTCATCACAGCTTGGAATGACCAAGGGGGGCTTAAATGCAAGACTTATACCTGTGGGCTGCTGACCTCACAAAGGGGGATGGTTTTTCTGGCCACCTCCCAGGGATAGAAGTCCTAGGTTTATTCCTGGAAGATTATCAGGAGCATAGTTCATCCTGAGAACCTCGCAGAGGAATGGCAGACCTATCAATGATCTTACTTTAAAATGACGGTTCAAATGAGCCCAAACTTGTGTGAGATAGTTCATGCGGCATCCGAGAATTCCATTTCTCGGGTTCTGTTGGAGTTACGGGTTCACCAGTACCACGGGAACGATGCCTGTCGGCGCATGTTTCAAAACAGTGACTTTCGTGTTTCTGACGCAACTTCCCACCGTGTTATAAGCCAAAAGAATGAATCCTCATAATGGCTGCTAAGGAAGGGAAGCACATGTGAAGACAATGGGGACCCCCTGCGGTGAGGCGGGAAACTTCCAGCACTGGCAGCTCAGATTACACTACCTGTGTGCAGGCTGGGGGTTGATGAGAAGCGTGAGAGAGGGAGGGGGGGGGGGGACTTTGCTCTGTGGGCTGTCAGCAGCAAAAAAAAGATGAAGACTGTAGTTCTAGCACAGCACAAGACATGGAGCTTCCAGTATCCTCACACTTGGGTTAGTTCCTGACCTGATATAAGCATTATTATTTATTATTATTATTATTTATTTATATAGCGCCATTAATTCCATGGTGCTGTACATGAGAAGGGGTTACAAAGTTATAGATATCTGTCATGATACATAGTTTGCCCTGTCCTGCATTTCTGTATAACTTTGTTCCTTCATCATCTTTTAACTTAGGCTTATGTCAACACAGCTAAAGGACTCCCCATTGTTCTCCTAAGCCGGGGGGGGGGGGGAGAACTCACAATACACATTCATATAGACATCTCGGAGCCATGCAATGGACCAAACCATTGACTAGGAGGTGGGAACCTCTCCTCCCCTACCATTGGGCTGTTCCCAGTAGCCCAAGACAAGGAACTTATGCGTGACCAGTGTTGTGTTGGGAGATCTCTAGAAAAAGAGGGTGAGGGCTCTTAGCTGCGGCAAGACCTCACATCGGTCTGTGATTTTGGACTTATTATGGACATCAGGAATAACATGGATATTTGATTTGATATGCTGCCTGCCTCAATAAATCCCGTTGGATTGTTCTTAGCCCGGTGGTGTCTACTTGCTCTGCCGCATACCCCGTCACAAACTGGTTGGCAGCGGTGGGATCAGAGCAGAACGAATGGAGGACAACGGCCCATCAACTTCTGGAACCAGAGCCTCAGAGTACAAGAACTGGACTGTGGGGAGCTTACAAACAAAGGCCCGTGACCTGGGGGTCAGCTACAAGGGACTCTCCAAGGAGCAGCTAACTGAGGCTTTGGAAGGAGTTCGCCTGCAAGATTACACTGAGGAAGCACCTCCACGGCAAATGGAGGAAAGGCGACAGGCAGAGGTAAATACCCAAAAAAGTCAGTGGGCTGTGTGGTACGAGGAGGAGATGGCAATGATGGGAGAGGAGGTCTCCATAGACTATAAGATGGAGGTCATGCGAGGAGCTAAGGAGATGGCATTGCTGGAGAGGCAGATAGCTTTGGAAGCAGCTAGAAGCTCCAGACAGACTGTAACCCCAGAACCCACCATGAGGGAACTCCCCAGAGTGTCCCGCAAAGATTTCAAGCTGTTCCAGTAGGCTGCAGGTGACATTGAGGGCTTCTTCCAGGACTTTGAGCATCAGTGTCGATTAATGGAAGTCCCAGAAAGAGAGCGAGTACGACATCTGGTGGGGCTCTTAGAGGGTGGAGCTGCCGCAGCCTATAGAGCTATGGACCATCGGGGGGACTGTGAGTATGCAGACATTAAACGGACTGTTCTAGAACACTATGCTGTGACCCCAGACACGTATAGGACCCAGTTTCGTACTTTGGCCTGTGATGAGGAGGTGTCCTTCAAGATGTATGCCCACAGACTCAAACAAATATGTCATTGCTGGTTGGAGGGAGAGGAGGTCTTAACTTGGGGGGCCTTCCTCCAGGTCATCTTGAAAGAGCAGTTTTACTTCAAGTGCCCCGCTGAGATCCGAGAATGGGTGCGTGAAAGGAGACCAGTCACTGTCGAGGAAGCTGCAGCTCTAGCGGATGAGGCTCTCACCATCAAGCCTCAATGGAAAAAACTACTACTCAGTGAGAAAAGAACTACCTGCCCCCGACGATGGCGGCCCCTGGTCCTTCGGCCTCCCATATTCACCATCCCAATAGACCATCAACTCATGGTGACCTTCGTGTGACTGTGCCTCGCATTACTCCTGCCCCACCTTCGGGACTACGACGTGGGGGAAGAGTCCCAGAGCGCAGATGTTATAGATGTGGGCAGCCTGGACATCTGCAATTTCAATGTCCAGGTGTTCGGAGACAGGACGGCTACAGACCGCCTTTGCCGGTTCGTTATCCACAGACACTCTCACCAGGAGAAGAGCTGGATTCAGTCCCTGATGACTTGCCAAGTGACTCCGATACCCTGGCTCCCATACCAGGAGTCTATGGGGTGCGAGCCCCAGCCACCTGTTCTTCTGACCTTCAGCACCAACATCTACAGGAGGTCGTGCTGGATGGCCAAAAAGTTGTTGGCTTCCGTGACACTGGGGCTTTTCTCACCATAGTTGATCCCCGAGTACTTCAGCCAGAAGAAATTCAAAAGGGACCAGGAATTGCCATTGTATTGGCTGGAGGCACCCAGAGATATATTCCAAGAGCGAGGGTGACCCTGGATTATGGCTTTGGGGCCAAACAATGCGTGGTCGGTGTGATGAGCGGCCTCCCTGCAGATTGTCATGATCCGTTCCAGGGTTTAGTCCTGTCTGCCCTTGGTCCGGGCGGATCATGTCAAGGGTTAACTTTGCTCTGCCTCATTCTGGGTTCAGGTTGGCTATTTAGCTCTCACACATCCTGCTAGCAGTGTGAGCTATACTGCTACCTTCGGCTTGTGAACCTGACTGGTAACCCTTGATTTGTCCTGCTGTTATCCCTGACTTGTCCCGTGTCTGTTGTTTCCCTCTGTCTGCCCTGTTCCCTGCATTTCCCTGTTTGTCTGTTTGATTCTCTGGTTTTTGACTCGGCCTGTATTCGGACTTGCTTCTGCTTTCTGTCTTTGTCTTATCTGCTTCTGACCGTTGCTGACCTCTGGCTTTCTCCTGACCACGCATATTGCTTATTCCTTTTGTCCTGCTGCTTCTGTACGGTTTTGACTTGGCTTGCCTGACCACGCTCCCGCCACTTGGTGTCGCCTGTGTTTCTGCTCTGTAGAGGACTTGCTGAGACCTGTGATACTTCAGTTGACTGATTATTCCTGACTCAGTTTTGGACGTTTTTGCTGCCACCTGGTGGTGGTTTTGGCTGCTGCAGTGCAGTCCTACTCTGGTAGTGTGTAATCCCTTCTCCCCTCTGTAACCTACAGGTGGAGCACACACTAGCCTGCATTACAGCTGCATGACACAGATGTTCTTTTAGGAAATGATGTGGGACATCTGCATTGCCACTTTGTCGGTGCGGTAACCAGAAGTCAAGCCAAGAGAGCAGCAAATGAGGACACCTACAATTCATCCATGGAAATGAGGCCACCAGAACAGCCAACACCAAAATGCAGATGGACTGTTCAGGCAGGAGGAGCCCTGAGTCCGGTCAGCCCTGCCTATGTGTACTTAACAAGCGACCTGTAGAGGTCCCTCGCACGCACACAAAATTGGAGGGGAAGGAATTGTCATGATACATAGTTTGCCCTGTCCTGCATTTCTGTATAACTTTGTTCCTTCATCATCATTTAACTTAGGCTTATGTCAACACAGCAAAAGGACTCCCCATTGTTCTCCTAAGCCGGGGGGGGGGGGGGAGGGGGTAACTTACAATACACATTCATATATGTGATGATACTGGAGCTCCATGTCTTGTGCTGTTGCTGGAACTACAGTCCTCATCCTGCTTTGTACTGACAGCCCACGGAGCCAAGTTCCCCCCTCCCTCTCTCATGCTTCCCATCACCCCCCTCCCAGCCTGCACTCAGGCAGTGTAATGTGAGCTACCAGTGCTGGAAGTTTTGCCGCTTCACCGCAGGGGTCCTCCATTGTCTGAACGTGTGCTGTTCTTACCCTAGCAGCCATCTTGGAGACTCCATTCGGTTTTGGTTAATAACACGGTGGGAGCGTCCGCTAGGAACACGAAAGTACTGTTGTGAAACATGCGCCGGACAGGCAACGGTCCCGTGGTACTGGTAAACCCGTAACTCCAACAGAACCCGAGAAATGAAATTCTCGGATGCCCTATAAACTAGCCCACCCGCGTGTGGGCTCATTGGAACCGTCATTTCAAAGTAAGATCATTGATAGGTCTGCCATTCTTCTGCAAGGTTCTCAGGATGAGTTATGCTCCTGATAATCTTTCAGAACTCCAACCATACCTTTCAGCAAGAGGAGGACCCTGGTAACTCCACCCCGTTTATGATGTCACGGCCACAGGTCTATAAGGCAGGGTGTTATGTTTCGGTAGCTGAGGAGTGCAGGTAAAAAAGGCAATACACCAGAGCAGTTGGAATCTATGAGATTGCAGTACCCTGACTAACCACCACAACTAGAGGCAGCCGTTGAGCGTTCCTACGTTGGTCCTAGACGCCTCGTCACAGCCTGAGAAACTAACTACACCTAAAGATAGAAATAGGAAAGCTATCTGCCCCGGAGCAGAACCCCAAAGATAACAGAAAGCCCCCAAACATGTAATGGCGGTTAGACAAGAGGAAATACTGACACAGAAAGAAAATAGTATGAGCAAACGCTGGGGCCCAAACTATCTAAATAGAAAAGGATAGGAAGGGTACTTACTGCAATCCCAGAAAACCCTGAAAAGCACCAACTCTACTAATTTCAAAATCACCTGAGATCACACGACCTCTACCACCTAAATTAGTTCTCTGGTGTAACAAAATCAAAACAGCAGCCACTGAAAAAAGAGGAAAAAGCAAAAGAACAAAACTCAGTGGCTGAACTAAACTGAGAGGGCAAAAGCCCCCGGAGGGGACCCTGAAGGCCCCCAAAGAAGTGCAGGACAAAATGCAAAAATATAGCAAAAACACAAAAGAAGAAAAAGTCCTATCTGATAGCAGGAGATGCAGACACGACACAGCAGGCTACAAGGGAAACTGGAATGAAGGATTCAGACCAGAACAATTGATCACCGGCAACCCTGATGGGAAAATGACTCCCTTATATAAGACCAGTCAGTAACACCTGATTCCCAGTCCTCACAATCCTCACTAGCACCGCTTGTAACCACCAGAGGGAGCCTCTGCTCAGAACTCATCTCAAACCCATTCACAACAGTACCCCCCCCTTGAGGAGGGGTCACCGAACCCTCATTTGAGCAACCAGGTCGGTCAGGATAAGTTCTATGATACGCACGGATAAGTCTCCTAGCATGGATGTCCGAAGCAAACACCCAAGAATTGTCCTCCTGACCATAACCTTTCCATTTAACCAAATACTGGAGTTTCCGTCTAGAAAAACGAGAATCCAATATTTTCTCAACCACATACTCCAGATTGCCCTCAACCAAAACAGGGTCAGGAGGCACAGCAGCAGGAACCACTGGCTCAACAAACCTCTTCAACAAGGACTTGTGGAACACGTTATGGATCTTAAATGTCCCTGGAAGAAGCAAACGAAAAGAAACAGGATTAATAATCTCCATGATCTTATAAGGTCCAATGAACCTAGGCTTAAATTTAGGAGATTCTACTCTCATAGGAATATTCTTTGAGGACAACCAGACCAAGTCCCCCACTTTAAACCGAGGACCATCAGTCCTATGCCGGTTAGCAAACCGCTGGGCCTTCTCCTGAGAGAGGGACAACCTCTCCACTACCTGGTCCCAAATCTGTTGCATATGCTCCACAACAGAGTCAACACCTGGACAGACAGAAGCCTCCGTCTGTCCTGAAGAAAATCGAGGGTGAAACCCAGAATTACAGAAAAACGGAGACATCAAAGTGGCAGAGCTAGCCCTATTATTAAGAGCAAACTCAGCCAAAGGCAAAAAAGAGACCCAGTCATCCTGATCAGCAGACACAAAGCATCTTAGATAAGTCTCCAATGTCTGGTTTGTTCTCTCAGTTTGACCATTGGTCTGAGGATGAAATGCCGAGGAGAAAGACAATTGAACACCCAGTTTAGAACAAAAAGTCCTCCAAAATCTGGAAACAAACTGGACTCCTCTGTCAGACACAATGTTCTCAGGAATGCCGTGTAAACGAACCACGTGCTGAAGGAACAACGGCACCAATTCAGAGGAGGAAGGCAACTTAGGTAATGGCACAAGATGTATCATTTTGGAAAACCTATCACAAATTACCCAGATGGTGGTCATTCTCTGAGAAACAGGAAGATCGGAAATGAAATCCATAGAGATATGGGTCCATGGTCTCTTGGGCACAGGCAATGGCATCAACAAACCACTAGAGCGAGAGCAAGGCTTGGAGCGAGAGCAAGTCCCGCAGGACTGCACAAATTCCCTGACATCACGAGACAAGGTAGGCCACCAAAAGGACCGGCTAACCAAGTCTCTGGTACCAAAAATTCCGGGATGCCCAGCCAATGCGGAACAATGAATCTCAGACATCACACTCTTTTTCCATTGGTCCGGGACAAACAATTTTCCAACAGGGCAGCGCTCGGGCCTATCCTCCTGACACCCCTCCAGAGCAAGTCTCAAATTGGGCGAGATGGCGGAAAGAACTACACCCTCTTTCAAAATAACAGAAGGTTTAGATAACTCAGGAGAGTCCGCAAGGAAACTCCTCGAGAGGGCATCCGCCTTAACATTCTTAGTGCCAGGAAGAAAGGAAACCACAAAATTAAAACGTGTGAAAAACAAGGCCCACCTGGCCTGTCTAGGATTGAGTCGCTTGGCAGATTCCAGATAGACCAGATTCTTATGGTCCGTAAGGACCACCACCTGATGTTTGGCTCCCTCCAGCCAATGTCTCCACTCTTCAAAAGCCCACTTCATGGCCAATAACTCCCGATTACCTACGTCATAATTACGTTCAGTAGGAGAAAATTTTCGAGAGAAAAAGGCACAAGGGTTACTTTTAGAGGTCTCTGGATCTTTTTGGGACAAAACGGCACCTGCCCCAATTTCAGAGGCATCAACCTCCACCTGAAATGGCAGAGAAACATCAGGCTGCCGTAGAACAGGAGCAGAAGTGAATCTCTGCTTAAGTTCCTGAAACGCAGAGACTGCCTCAGGAGGCCAATTCACCACATCAGAACCCTTTCTGGTCAAATCAGTTAATGGTTTAACAATAACCGAGAAATTACCAATAAATTTACGATAAAAATTGGCAAAACCCAAAAATCTCTGAAGAGCCTTTAATGAAGTAGGTTGGACCCAATCACAGATGGCCTGAACCTTGACCGGGTCCATTTCAATAACAGATGGGGACAAAATGAATCCCAGAAATGAGATCCTCTGTACGCCAAAAAGACACTTTGATCCCTTCACATACAGAGCATTCTCTCTCAAAATCTGGAATACAGTTCGAACATGTTTCACATGAGAGTCCCAGTCATTAGAAAAAATCAAGATATCATCCAAATAAACAATCAGAAATTTGTCCACAAAATCCCTGAAAATGTCATTCATGAAGGACTGGAAGACGGAAGGAGCATTAGTGAGCCCAAAGGGCATCACAAGGTACTCAAAATGCCCTTCAGGGGTATTGAATGCCGTCTTCCATTCATCCCCGTGCTTAATGCGAATAAGGTTATACGCCCCCCTGAGGTCAAGCTTGGTAAACCAAGTAGCGTTTTTCACCCTGGAAAACAGGTCAGAAATCAAAGGTAACGGGTATTGATATTTCACAGTAATATTGTTCAAGAGACGATAATCAATACACGGCCTCAATGAACCATCTTTTTTGGCCACAAAGAAAAAACCGGCACCTAAGGGTGAAGAGGATGGTCTGATATGACCCTTCTCCAATGATTCCTTGATATAAGACCGCATAGCGTCATGTTCAGGTACAGACAAGTTAAAAAGGCGACCTTTAGGGAATTTACTACCCGGCACTAATTCAATAGCGCAGTCATAGCTCCTATGGGGAGGCAAGGATGCAGATTTACTTTCGCTAAACACACCAGAAAAATCAAACAAAAAGTCAGGAACATCCTGAGCCTGGGGGGAGGCAGAAAAAACAGGAGTGTTGGTATTAACACATTGGCAGCCCCAACTGGTTACAGACACAGATTTCCAATCCAAAACAGGATTATGAGACTGTAACCAAGGGAAACCCAGCACGATAATGTCATGCAGATTATATAGAACCAAAAATTTGCAGCACTCCTGGTGATCAGGTTCAACCCTCATTATCACCTGAGTAGAAAACTGGGGTTTATTCTCAGCCAAAGGGGTAGAATCGATCCCCAGTAGGGGAATAGACTTCTGTAGGGGTATCAAGGGAAACCCACAACGTTTAGCAAAATCATAATCCATCAGGTTAATAGCTGCTCCAGAATCAACGAAAGCCTGAGCAGAAAATGAGGACAGAGAGCATATCAGAGTGACAGTTAATAAAAACTTAGTCTGAACACTACCCAAGACAACTGAGCGTGCAAAACGTCTTCCCCGCTTAGGGCAGACTGAAATAGCATGAGAGGCATCACCACAGTAGAAACATAACCCATTGCGCTTTCGAAACTCATGACGCTGTGCCCCAGACACCACTCTATCACACTGCATGGGTTCAGAAGCTGGTTCACAAGGCAACACCATTCCACGCATACTTCTCCGCTCACGCAAACGTCTGTCAATTTGAATCGCTAATGACATAGAATCATTGAGACCAGAGGGGACAGGGAATCCCACCATAACATCCTTTACATTATCTGACAGACCCTTCCGGAAAAGGGCTGCCAAAGCGTCGTCATTCCATTTGGTCAGGACTGCCCACCTACGGAATCTCTGACAGTATAACTCAGCGTCATCAAGCCCTGATTTAATGCCAACAAGGTTTTTTCAGCTTGATCAGTGACATTAGGCTCATCGTACAATAACCCCAAAGCCTGAAAAAACGCATCAACATCACTCAAAACAGGATTCCCAGGTATCAGGGAAAAAGCCCAATCCTGAGGATCGCCGCGCAGGAGAGAGATGATAATTTGAACCTGCTGCGCTGCGTTTCCTGAGGACTTAGATTTTAAGGCAAAAAACAATTTACAATTATTTTTGAAATTCTGAAACTTAGCTCGATCCCCTAAAAACAAATCTGGCATGGGGATCCTAGGTTCCACAACAGGCAACCCAGCAAGATAGATAGCAATACTCCGAACCTCAGTGGCAAGCTGATCCACACGTCCAGACAACTGTGCAAACTCCATTGGGAGAAAAGATCCTCCCCAGCACCCAGAGATACAGAGGGAAAAAAAAAAAAAATGCAACAAACAGAAAAATATCTCTGACAACTCTGACAACCTTTTTTCTTTCACAATATTTTTTTTCCCTTCTGTGAGTACCATACAATTTTCAATTTTTTGGGCCGGTGATACTGTTATGTTTCGGTAGCTGAGGAGTGCAGGTAAAAAAAGGCAATACACCAGAGCAGTTGGAATCTATGAGATTGCAGTACCCTGACTAACCACCACAACTAGAGGCAGCCGTGGAGCGTTCCTACGTTGGTCCTAGACGCCTCGTCACAGCCTGAGAAACTAACTACACCTAAAGATAGATATAGGAAAGCTATCTGCCCCGGAGCAGAAACTCAAAGATAAAAGAAAGCCCCCAAACATGTAATGGCGGTTAGACAAGAGGAAATACTGACACAGAAAGAAAATAGTATGAGCAAACGCTGGGGCCCAAACTATCTAAATAGAAAAGGATAGGAAGGGTACTTACTGCAATCCCAAAAAACCCTGAAAAAACACCAACTCTACTAATTTCAAAATCACCTGAGATCACACGACCTCTACCACCTAAATTAGCTCTCTGGTGTAACAAAATCAAAACAGCAGCCACTGAAAAAAGAGGAAAAAGCAAAAGAACAAAACTCAGTGGCTGAACTAAACTGAGAGGGCAAAAGCCCCCGGAGGGGACCCTGAAGGCCCCCAAAGAAGTGAAGGACAAAATGCAAAAATATAGCAAAAACACAAAAGAAGAAAAAGTCTTATCTGATAGCAGGAGATGCAGACACGACACAGCAGGCTACAAGGGAAACTGGAATGAAGGATTCAGACCAGAACAATTGATCACCGGCAACCCTGATGGGAAAATGACTCCCTTATATAAGACCAGTCAGTAACACCTGATTCCCAGTCCTCACAATCCTCACTAGCACCGCTTGTAACCACCAGAGGGAGCCTCTGCTCAGAACTCATCTCAAACCCATTCACAACAGCAGGGGCCAGGTATTCTGCCTGAGATCTGCCCTGGACACCGGACTTATAGCAGCTCTGTGATGCATTGTGATGTGTCTCCCCTCCCCCGACAGCCTGGCTTGCCTGTAAATGATCTAACAACCATGTGAGTGATTTTCATCTGTAATCCTATTTTATTTTATAACTGCATTTGTACATAACGATATTGTCTCAGTTTGTTCCATCTTTTTATATTGTATAAGCACTGCCTGTCTTTTTAAGGAATAAACCTATAAATTTATTAGTTTGTTTCTCCTGCTCTATAAACGAATTTGCACGTGCCTGAAGCACTACGCTACTGTTTTGGGGTTGCTACGGACCCTCTTGATAAATTGTTCATCAAAAGCCGTAGCTGGTGGCAGCTAAAAGGAAGGGGTGTAAAGTGTTAATCTATTGGGTGACGCTGGCAGTGACGGAGCGGGGTTTATAAGGGTACTGCCTGGCTGCAGCCAGGAGTAATTATAATTCCCTCACTGCAGCGTGCCCAATAGCCAGCACACATCCCAGTGACCCGTCTGGCGACTAATTATCCTAGGTGCAGTTCCCTGACTGACCTGAGGGTAAGGGGGGCGCCAGAGAGCTGCAAGTTCCTAAGTGGAAGTGGGATAATTATAAATCCTGCAGTTTACTGGGTCGGACGGCAGCAGCCGTCGTGTGGGTGCACGTTCCATCACATTTGCGGCACGGAGGGATCACAGGCCGTGATACCCCGGGCTATCGTGTGGCGGACCGTGTGCCCGTTCATCACAATATAGACATCTCGGAGCCATGCAATGGACCAAACCATTGACTAGGAGGTTGGAACCTCTCCTCCCCTACCATTGGGCTGTTCCCAGTGGCCCAAGACAAGGGACTTATGCGTGACCAGTGTTGTGCTGGGAGATCTCTAGAAAAAGAGGGTGAGGGCTCTTAGCTGCGGCAAGACCTCACGTCGGTCTGTGATTTTGGACTTATTATGGACATCAGGAATAACATGGATATTTGATTTGATATGCTGCCTGCCTCAATAAATCCAGTTGGATTGTTCTTAGCCCGGTGGTCTCTTCTTGCTCTGCCGCATACCTCGTCACAATATCGTTTACAGTAAACAAATTTACAATGACAGACTGGTACAGAGGGGAGAGGACCCTGTCCTTGCGGACTTACATTCTATGGGATAATGGGGAAGAAACAGAAGGTCGGGGGTGCGGCAGCTCTGGTGGTGGTGGTGAGGCGGCAGCTCTGATGGTGGCGAGACGGCAGCTTTGATGGTGGCCCAACGTCAGCTTTGATTTGGGGGCAGGCGGGGAGGGTCGATGGTGGGGAGGAAGCAGCTCTGGTGCGGGCGGCAGCTCGGTTTTTGGTGGCAAAAACAGCAGCTAGGGGGGTTTGGGGGCAAAGGGGGAAAGCTCGGATGGTGGCGAGCGGCAAAATGGTTATTGCAGGCTTGGCCCTTTTCCCGAAGAGATTTGGGTTTTTTAGGGTTTCCCTCTGAAGGACCAAGGTGGTGGGGTAATTGGACATGTTGGGGGTGTAAAATTTTTCCCCCGGATGGGGATATTCGGGGGAAATCTTGGAGGCGGTTTTTGTGAGGAACGAATAAGGTGGGGAGAGAAGGAGGCTTTTGGGGGGGTGGAAATTGCGTGAAGGAAGATATTGGGAGATTTTTTCAGAGGTAAAGGGGGGGGGGACAGGTTTTTTGGGGCGGGTTTGTAGGTCAGGTTTGTAGTTTTTAAAATGGGTTTGTTTTGGGGAATTTTGGGGGGTGGGGGGGTTTTTGGGGGGGAGGGAAACAAAGGGGGGTACGGGGGGAAGGGTCGATTACGGGCAGAAGAGTTAGGAAAACTGGAGTGGGGCAAAAAAAATTTGACGGGGGGGGCCCCGGGAGGGGGTTTGCACTAATTTTTGGGGGAAGATTTTGAGGGGATGGACAAAAGTAAAATAGATTGGGGGGAGGGGGGGATGGTTCTGGGGAAAAGTTTTTTTAATTGGGGGCGACAGGGGGGGACAAAATTTGGGTTTTTGGTTTGAAGGGCAGGGGAGAGTCGAGAGTTACTCCAGGCAGGGGTTTTTTTGGCGGGGGAACGGATGCCCTTTTCCCCCCAAAAGTTATCGGGTAGGGGAAAACAAGAGGGGGAAAATGAAGCTTGGTTTTGTCTACATTATTTTTTGGAAACCCAGAGGTGAAGATTGAGGATATTGGGGGTAACCCTCCCGGGGTTTTGGGCCCGCAGAGGGGGACATTTGGG
>JARQOD010011001.1:0-25124 GCA_033576555.1 Oophaga sylvatica
ACAGGGAGAGAGGACCCTCTAAGAGTAAGACACAAAGACCAAACTACACTCCAAAAGACCCTGACCTAAGCTTACACTACGAGAGAGGGACCCCTGACCAAGCTTACACCTACGGAGAGAGGACCCCACTGACCATAAGAGCTTACCTCTAAGAGAAGAGACCACTACCTAGAGTTCCCTACGAGAGAGAGAGAGGACCCGCCTAGACTTACACTCACAGAGAGAGGAGACCATAAGCTTAACTCACAGAAGAGAGGACCCCACTGCCATAAGAGCTTACACTCTACAAGAGGCCCGACATAAAGCTTAACTCTACAGGAAGAAGGACCCCTGACCATAAGAGCTTACACTCTACAGAGAAGAGACCACTAAAGCTACACCTACAGAAGAGAACCTGACCATAAGACACACTCTACAGAAGAGGACCCACTACCAAAGCTACACCACAGAGAAGGACCCCACGACAAAAGCTTACACCTACAGAAAGAGACCCACGACATAGCTTACACTCTACAGGAGGAGGACCCCAGACAAAGAGCTTACACTCTACTACAGAAGAGAGAGGACCCACTGACCATAAGAGCTTCACCTACAGAGAGAAGAGGACCCACTGACCAAAGAGCTTACCTCTACAGGAGAGAGAGGACCCCTGACATAAGAGCTTACACTCTACAGGAGAGAGAGGACCCCACTGACCATAAGAGCTTACACTCTACAGAGAGAGAGACCCCACTGACCATAAGAGCTTACACTCTACAGGAAGAGAGGACCCCACTGACCATAAGAGCTTACACTCTACAGGAGAGAGAGGACCCACTGACCATAAGAGCTTACACTCTACAGGAGAGAGAGGACCCACTGACCATAAGAGCTTACACTCTACAGGAGAGAGAGGACCCCACTGACCATAAGAGCTTACACTCTACAGGAGAGAAGGACCCCACTGACATAAGAGCTTACACTCTACAGGAGAGAGAGGACCCCACTGACCATAAGAGCTTACACTCTACAGGAGAGAGAGGACCCCACTGACCATAGAGCTTACACTCTACAGGAGAGAGAGGACCCCACTGACCATAAGAGCTTACACTCTACAGGAGAGAGAGGACCCCCTGACATAAGAGCTTACCTCTACAGGAGAGAGAGGACCCCCTGACCATAAAGCTTACACTCTACAGGAGAGAGAGACCCCACTGACCATAAGAGCTTACACTCTACAGAGAGAGAGGACCCCACTGACCATAAGAGCTTACACTCTACAGGAGAGAGGACCCCACTGACCATAAGAGCTTACACTCTACAGGAGAGAGAGAGGACCCCACTGACATAAGAGCTTACCTCTACAGGAGAGAGGACCCCCTGATCATAAGAGCTTACACTCTACAGGAGAGAGAGGACCCACTGACCATAAGAGCTTACACTCTACAGGAGAGAGAGGACCCCACTGACCATAAGAGCTTACACTCTACAGAGAGAGAGGACCCACTGACCTAAGAGCTTACACTCTACAGGAGAGAGAGGACCCCTGACCATAAGAGCTTACACCTACAGAAGAGAGAGGACCCCACTGACCATAAGAGCTTACACTCTACAGGAGAGAGAGGACCCCCTGATCATAGAGCTTACACTCTACAGGAGAGAGAGGACCCACTGACATAAGAGCTTACACTCTACAGGAGAGAGAGGGACCCACTGACCATAAGAGCTTACCTCTAAGGAGAGGAGGACCCCGCATTATAAGAGCTTACACTCTACAGGAGAGAGAGGACCCCACTGACCTAAAGCTACACTCTACAGGAAGAGAGGACCCCACTGACATAAGAGCTTACACCTACAGAAGAGAGGACCCCACTGACCATAAGAGCTTACCTCTACAGGAGAGAGAGGACCCCCTGACATAAGAGCTTACACTCTAAGGAGAGAGAGGACCCGCTGACATAAGAGCTTACACTCTACAGAGAGAGAGGACCCACTGACCATAAGAGCTTACACTCTACAGGAGAGAGAGACCCCACTGACCATAAGAGCTTACACTCTAAGAGAGAGAGGACCCGGACATAAGAGCTTACACTCTACAGGAGAGAGAGGACCCCACTGACCATAAAGCTTACACTCTACAGAGAGAGAGGACCCCACTGACCATAAGAGCTTACACTCTACAGGAGAGAGAGGACCACTGACCATAAGAGCTTACACTCTACAGGAGAGAGAGGACCCCACTGACCATAAGAGCTTACACTCTACAGAGAGAGAGGACCCCCTGACCATAAGAGCTTACACTCTACAGGAAGAGAGGACCCCACTGACCATAAGAGCTTACACTCTAAGGAGAGAGAGGACCCCGCCATAAAGAGCTTACACTCTACAGGAGAGAGAGAGGACCCCACTGACCATAAGAGCTTACACTCTACAGGAGAGAGAGGACCCCACTGATCATAAGAGCTTACACTCTACAGGAGAGAGAGGACCCCACTGACATAAGAGCTTACACTCTACAGGAGAGAGAGGACCCCACTGACCATAAGAGCTTACACTCTACAGGAGAGAGAGAGGACCCCACTGATCATAAGAGCTTACACTCTACAGGAGAGAGAGGACCCCACTGATCATAAGAGCTTACACTCTACAGGAGAGAGAGGACCCACTGACCATAAGAGCTTACACTCTACAGGAGAGAGAGGACCCCACTGACCATAAGAGCTTACACTCTACAGGAGAGAGAGGACCTACTGACCATAAGAGCTTACACTCTACAGGAGAGAGAGGACCCGCTGACCATAAGAGCTTACACTCTACAGGAGAGAGAGATAGGACCCCACTGACCATAAGAGCTTACACTCTATAGGAGAGAGAGGACCCCCTGATTATAAGAGCTTACACTCTACAGGAGAGAGAGAGGACCCCACTGATCATAAGAGCTTACACTCTACAGGAGAGAGAGGACCCCACTGACCATAAGAGCTTACACTCTATAGGAGAGAGAGGACCCCGCTGATCATAAGAGCTTACACTCTACAGGAGAGAGAGGACCCACTGACCATAAGAGCTTACACTCTACAGAGAGAGAGGACCCCACTGACATAAGAGCTTACACTCTACAGAGAGAGAGGACCCCACTGACCATAAGAGCTTACACTCTACAGGAGAGAGAGAGAGGACCCCACTGACCATAAGAGCTTACACTCTAAGGAGAGAAGGACCCCCTGACTATAAGAGCTTACACTCTACAGGAGAGAAGAGAGGACCCCACTGATCATAAGAGCTTACACTCTACAGGAGAGAGAGGACCCACTGACCATAAGAGCTTACACTCTAAGGAGAGAGAGGACCCCGCATGATTATAAGAGCTTACACTCTACAGGAGAGAGAGGACCCCACTGACCATAAAAGCTTACACTCTACAGGAGAGAGAGGACCCCACTGATCATAAGAGCTTACACTCTACAGGAGAGAGAGGACCCCACTGACCATAAGAGCTTACACTCTACAGGAGAGAGAGAGAGGACCCCACTGACCATAAGAGCTTACACTTTACAGGAGAGAGAGGACCCCCTGACCATAAGAGCTTACACTCTACAGGAGAGAGAGAGGACCCCACTGATCATAAGAGCTTACACTCTACAGGGAGAGAGAGGACCCCACTGACCATAAGAGCTTACACTCTACAGGAGAGAGAGGACCCCACTGACCATAAGAGCTTACACTCTACAGGAGAGAGAGGACCCCACTGACCATAAGAGCTTACACTCTACAGGAGAGAGAGGACCCCACTGACCATAAGAGCTTACACTCTACAGGAGAGAGAGGACCCCACTGATCATAAGAGCTTACACTCTACAGGAGAGAGAAACCCCACTGACATAAGAGCTTACACTCTATAGGAAGAGAGGACCCCACTGATCATAAGAGCTTACACTCTACAGGAGAGAGAGACGGACCCCACTGACCATAAGAGCTTACACTCTACAGGAGAGAAGGACCCCACTGACCATAAGAGCTTACACTCTACAGGAGAGAGAGGACCCCACTGACCATAAGAGCTTACACTCTACAGGAGAGAGAGGACCCCACTGACCATAAGAGCTTACACTCTACAGGAGAGAGAGAGAGGACCCCACTGACCATAAGAGCTTACACTCTACAGGAGAGAGAGAGAGGACCCCACTGACCATAAGAGCTTACACTCTACAGGAGAGAGAGGACCCCACTGACCATAAGAGCTTACCCTCTACAGGAGAGAGAGGACCCCACTGACCATAAGAGCTTACACTCTACAGGAGAGAGAGAGAGGACCCCACTGACCATAAGAGCTTACACTCTACAGGAGAGAGAGAGGACCCCACTGACTATAAGAGCTTACACTCTACAGGAGAGAGAGGACCCCACTGACCATAAGAGCTTACACTCTACAGGAGAGAGAGAGAGGACCCCACTGACCATAAGAGCTTACACTCTACAGGAGAGAGAGGACCCCACTGACCATAAGAGCTTACACTCTACAGGAGAGAGAGAGGACCCCACTGACTATAAGAGCTTACACTCTACAGGAGAGAGAGGACCCCACTGATCATAAGAGCTTACACTCTACAGGAGAGAGAGGACCCCAGTGACCATAAGAGCTTACACTCTACAGGAGAGAGAGGACCCCACTGACCATAAGAGCTTACACTCTACAGGAGAGAGAGAGGACCCCACTGACCATAAGAGCTTACACTCTACAGGAGAGAGAGGACCCCACTGACCATAAGAGCTTACACTCTACAGGAGAGAGAGGACCACACTGACCATAAGAGCTTACACTCTACAGGAGAGAGAGGACCACACTGACCATAAGAGCTTACACTCTACAGGAGAGAGAGTACCCCACTGGCCATAAGAGCTTACACTCTACAGGAGAGAGACAGGACCCCACTGACCATAAGAGCTTACACTCTACAGGAGAGAGAGGACCCCGCTGACCATAAGAGCTTACACTCTACAGGAGAGAGAGGACCCCACTGACCATAAGAGCTTACACTCTACAGGAGAGAGAGTACCCCACTGACCATAAGAGCTTACACTCTACAGGAGAGAGACAGGACCCCACTGACCATAAGAGCTTACACTCTACAGGAGAGAGAGGACCCCACTGATCATAATAGCTTACACTCTAAAGGAAAGAGAGAGAGGACCCCGCTGATCATAAGAGCTTACACTCTACAGGAGAGAGAGGACCCCGCTGAACATAATAGCTTACACTCTACAGGAGAGAGAGGACCTCACTGACCATAAGAGCTTACACTCTACAGGAGAGAGAGAGGACCCCGCTGATCATAAGAGCTTACACTCTACAGGAGAGAGAGGATCCCACTGACCATAAGAGCTTACACTCTACAGGAGAGAGAGGACCCCACTGACCATAAGAGCTTACACTCTACAGGAGAGAGAGGACCCCACTGACCATAAGAGCTTACACTCTACTGTAGAAAGAAAGATGGCCATGCTGACCATAAGAGAAATAAGCAAGTAATAAACATATAAACCTCTATGTGACGTTCTGTCCTCATTTGCTGCAGTGCCCACAACAAACATTAATGAGAAAAGAAAAAATAAATGTTTCTCACCTGAACCAATGTCTGGAGAACAGCAATCAGCCGATGTGAAGTCTGAGCGAAATAGAACAAGACACAACAGGTAATTATGTATCACCCACCGAGACCAGTGGTCAGACCTCTTTACCAGGTGATATCACAACGACCCTTATATACAGGACAGATGAAATGAGGGAAGTTCTCTTACCACAGACATATGTCACGTGACTTTAACAGTTATTTCAGAAAGAGTCATGAACACCTTTGTGCGATAAGGAGATAAAACAGGTTACGGAGTTGACCGCACAGGAGAATGAGACATAACTGACATTTCTATATTTGCCATAAATGGCCTTCAAAAATCCAGGCGTTACTATACAGGCTGATAAGTTTACCCTGCAAAATAGCAAAAGTACAAGTTATACAGAGGCAAATATCTACAGTGCTTTGAAAAAGTCTTCATACCCATGTTACACCCACAAACTTAAATTTATTTTATTGGGATTTTATGTGACACCAACAGTAAAGTATAACAAGTATTTATACATGTAAAGGTAATTATACAGGGTTTTCTAATTATTTTAAAATTATAAATCTGAAAATTGTGAGGTACAATTGTATTCAGCCCTTGTAGTCTGATGCCCATAAATAAAATCCTGAGTGACCAGTTGTCCCCAGAGGTCACAAAATTATTACATTGTGTCTACCTTGGTGTGATTTATCCTCAGTATAACTACAGCTGTTCAGTGAAGACCTCAGAGGTTTGTGTGAGAACATTAGGGATCAAAGAGCATCAAGGAGCCCACCAGACAGGTCAGGGATAAAGTTGTGGAGAAGAGCAAAGCAGGGTTAGGTTGTAAAAAAAATAGTCCAAGCTCTGAACATCTCACAGAGCAATAAGCAATCCATCATCCAACAATTGGAGGAGTATGGCACCACTGCAAACTTATGAAAATATGGCTGTCCACCTAAACGGACATCCCAAGCAAAGAGGGCACTAATTAGAGTCGCAGCCAAGAGGCCCATGGTCATTACAGAGGAGCTGCAGAGATCCACAGCTCACAGGGGAGAATCTGTCCACAGGACAACTATTAGTCGCATACTCCACAAATCTGGTCTTTATGGAAGAGTGGCAAGAAGAAGACCTTTTTGAAAGCGAGTCATAAGAAGTCCCGTTTGCAGTTTGCAAAAATACATGTAGAGTACATGGTGAGTATGTTGAAGAAGGTGCTCTGGTCAGATGAGAGCAAAGTAGAACTTTTTGTCTAAAAGCAAAATGCTATGTGTGGCAGAAAACTAACACTGCACTGCAATGTAGAGTCCCTGTGGGTGGAGATTAGGGGAGGGGGGAAAAATAATAAATTACTGATAGGGGTTTGTTATAAGTCTCCTAAAATAATGGAAGCAACAGAGAATATCCTCGTAAAGCAAATAGATGAAGCAGCAACTCAAGGAGAAGTCATTATTATGGGGGACTTCAACTACCCTGAAATACATTGGGGAACAGAAACCTGCAGTTCCAGCAAAGGTAATAAGTTTTTGGCAACTATGAGGGACAATTACCTTTCACAACTAGTTCAGGACCCAACAAGAGGGGGGGCACTGCTAGACCTAATATTACCCAACAGGCCAGACCGCATATCAAATATAAGGGTTGGGGGTCACTTGGGTAATAGTGATCACAAAATAATAAGCTTTCATGTATCCTTTAATAAGATGTGTAGGCGAGGGGTTACAAGGACACTAAACTTCAGGAAGACGAATTTCCAACGGATGAGAGATGATCTTGGTGCAATAAACTGGGACGATATCCTGAGACATAAAAATACACAAAGAAAATGGGAGACGTTTATTAGTATCCTGAATAGGACCTGTGCACAGTATATACCCTATGGGAATAAACATGCTAGAATTAGGAGGAAACCACTATGGCTAAATAGAGCTGTAAGGGGCGCAATAAGGGACAAAAAGAAAGCGTTTAGGGAATTAAAGCAAGTAGGTAGTGATGAGGCATTAAATAAATACAGAAGACTGAATAAATTCTGTAAAAAGCAAATCAAGACAGCAAAGATTGAGGCAGAGAGACTCATTGCCAGAGAAAGTAAAAATAATCCCAAAATATTCTTTAACTACATAAATAGCAAGAAACTAAAAAATGATAGTGTTGGTCCCCTTAAAAATAGTCTGGATGAAATGGTGGATGAGGATGAGGAAAAAGCCAATATGCTAAATGACTTTATTCAACTGTATTTACACAAGAAAATCCCATGACAGATAACATGATCAGAGATAAAAAAATTTTCTCCATTAAATGTCACCTGCTTAACCCAGCAGGAAGTACGGCGGCGTCTAAAAATCACTAAAGTTGACAAATCTCCGGGTCCGGATGGGATACACCCCCGAGTACTGCAGGAATTAAGTAAAGTTATAGATAGACCATTATTTTTAATCTTTAAAGATTCCATAATAACGGGGTCTGTACCACAGGACTGGCGTATAGCAAATGTGGTGCCAATATTCAAAAAAGGGGCAAAAACTGAACCTGGAAATTATAGGCCAGTGAGCTTAACATCTACTGTGGGTAAAATCCTGGAGGGTTTTTTAAGGGATACTATATTGGAGTATCTGAAGCTGAATAACCTCATGACACAGTATCAGCATGGGTTTACGAGGGACCGTTCTTGTCAGACTAATCTGATAAGCTTTTATGAAGGGGTAAGTTCAGGACTGGACCAAGGGAATGCAGTGGACGTGGTGTTCATGGACTTCTCAAAAGCTTTGGATACAGTGCCACACAAAAGGTTGATACATAAAATGAGAACAATGTGGATAGGGGAAAATATGTGTAAGTGGGTTAAGAACTGGCTCATGGATAGAAAACAAAGGGTGGTTATTAATGGAGCACACTCGGACTTGGTCACGGTTAGCAGTGGGGTACCACAGGGGTCAGTATTGGGTACCACGGGGTCAGTATTGGGGCCGCTTCTCTTTAACATATTTATTAATGACCTTGTAGGGGGCATACAGAGTAGTATTTCAATATTTGCAGATGACACTAAACTCTGCAGGGTAATAAATACAGAGGAGGACAATTTTATATTACAGGAGGATTTATGTAAACTAGAAGCTTGGGCTGATAAATGGCAAATGAGCTTTAATGGGGATAAATGTAAGGTCATGCACTTGGGCAGAAGAAATAAGATGTATAATTATGTGCTTAATTGTAAAACACTGGACAAAACTGTCACTGAAAAAGACCTGGGTGTATGGGTGGACGACAAACTCACATTTAGTGGCCAAAGTCAGGCAGCTGCTGCCAAGGCAAATAAAATAATGGGATGCATTAGACGAGGCATAGATGCTCATGAGGAGAACATAATTTTACCTCTATACAAGTCACTGGTGCGACCACACTTAGAATACTCTGTGCAGTTCTGGTCTTCGGTGTATAAGAAAGACATAGCTGAACTGGAGCGGGTGCAGAGAAGAGCGACCAAGGTTATTAGAGAACTGGGGGGTCTGCAATACCAGGACAGGTTATTACACTTGGGGTTATTTAGTTTGGAGAAACGAAGGCTTAGGGGTGATCTTATTACAATGTACAAATATATGAGGGGACAGTACAAAGACCTTTCTAATGATCTTTTTACTCTTAGACCTGTGACGGGGACAAGGGGTCATCCTCTACGTCTGGAGGAAAGAAGGTTTAGTCATAATCACAGATGCAGATTCTTTACTGTAAGAGCAGTGAGACTATGGAACTCTCTGCCGTCTAATGTTGTAATGAGTGATTCCCTACTAAAATTTAAGAGGGGACTGGATGAAAAGTATAATATTACAGGCTATATTCACTAGTTTCCTAGATACAGCATTGATCCAGGGAGCTAGTCTGATTGCCGTATGTGGAGTCGGGAAGGAATTTTTTTCCCCAATGTGAAGCTTACTGTTTGCCACTTGGGGTTTTTTTTGCCTTCCTCTGGATCAACATGTTAGGGCAGGTTAGGATAGGATATGGGGTGAACTAGATGGACATAAAGTCTTCCTTCAACCTTAATAACTATGTTACTTTGTTACTGCTGTCATCTCTTGGCGAGAAAATGAAAGCAATTAACCCAGTCGCAAGAGCCTTCACAATGATGAGGGAATATGAAATAGAGGAAGAGAGGATTGCTGAATTAGAAAATCGCGATCCACTCGAAATAACAATGTCGACTATAAATGACTAAAATGATGACCAGAGGCGCTACAATGCACCAAGGTGCAAAGAAGTAGCTGTAATTTATCAAAATGCAAAGGGAGAACCCCCATTTATAGGGACATCAGAGTTCACCTCAAAAGTGAAAACCAAACAGTTCAAATCAGCTTTCTTCAGAGAAAGTGTGATGCAATGAGTAATGACATATCCACTTCTATTCCCATATGGGGACACTGGATGGACAATAAGTTTGACAACTCCAATTGCCCTAAGTGTGTAACATCAAGGAATTGGTGACATTCATCTACCATCCATACCAGTGGATTAAGATCGTCAAGAAGAAATCACCCTGTTGCAGTACTATGCATACAGGCTTGCCATTTGTGACGAGTTCAATCCCCTTTTAAATGCTGGGAAGTTGTCGCAACGATTTATCGTTGACAGTTACGTCAAAATTGAATCCGACAGAATCGAATATAAAACAAAATCAAAAGGCATTACGAGTCGACAGTTATGCCAGCATTATGGATCACATACACCAAGGGCTAAAAGCTGGGACACCAGTAATTTTACCGTCCACTTTCATTGGAAGCCCAAGAGCTACAGTCAGGGCCAGAAATATTTGGACAGTGACACAATTTTCGCGAGTTGGGCTCTGCATGCCACCACATTGGATTTGAAATGAAACCTCTACAACAGAATTCAAGTGCAGATTGTAACGTTTAATTTGAAGGGTTGAACAAAAATATGTGTTAGAAAATGTAGGAATTGTACACATTTCTGTACAAACACTCCACATTTTAGGAGGTCAAAAGTAATTGGACAAATAAACATAACCCAAACAAAATATTTTTATTTTCAAATTTTTGTGGCGAATCCTTTGGAGGCAATCACTGCCTTAAGTCTGGAACCCATGGACATCACCAAACGCTGGGTTTCCTCCTTCTTAATGCTTTGCCAGGCCTTTACAGCCGCAGCCTTCAGGTCTTGCTTCTTTGTGGGTCTTTCCCTCTTAAGTCTGGATTTGAGCAAGTGAAATGCATGCTCAATTGGGTTAAGATCTGGTGATTGACTTGGCCATTGAAGAATGTTCCACTTTTTTGCACTCATGAACTCCTGTGTAGCTTTGGCTGTATGCTTGGGGTCATTATCCATCTGTACTATGAAGCGCCGTCCAATCAAGTTTGCAGCATTTGGCTGAATCTGGGCTGAAAGTATATCCCGGTACACTTCAGAATTCATCCGGCTACTCTTGTCTGCTGTTATGTCATCAATAAACACAAGTGACCCAGTGCCATTGAAAGCCATGCATGGCCATGCCATCACGTTGCCTCCACCATGTTTTACAGAGGATGTGGTGTGCCTTGGATCATGTGCCGTTCCCTTTCTTCTCCAAACTTTTGGCTTCCCATCATTCTGGTACAGGTTGATCTTTGTCTCATCTGTCCATAGAATACTTTTCCAGAACTGAGCTGGCTTCTGGAGGTGTTTTTCAGCAAATTTAACTCTGGCCTGTCTATTTTTGGAATTGATGAATGGTTTGCATCTAGATGTGAACCCTTTGTATTTACTTTCATGGAGTCTTCTCTTTACTGTTGACTTAGAGACAGATACACCTACTTCACTGAGAGTGTTCTGGACTTCAGTTGATGTTGTGAACGGGTTCTTCTTCACCAAAGAATGTATGCGGCGATCATCCACCACTGTTGTCTTCCGTGGGCTCCCAGGTCTTTTTGGATTGATGAGTTCACCAGTGCTTTCTTTCTTTCTCAGGATGTACCAAATTGTAGATTTTGCCACTTCTAATGTTGTAGCAATTTCTTGGATGGGTTTTTTTCTGTTCTTGCAGCTTAAGGATGGCTTGTTTCACCTGCATGGAGAGCTCCTGTGACCGCATGTTTCCTTCACAGCAAAACCTTCCAAATGCAAACACCACACCTCAAATCAACTCCGGCCCTTTCATCTGCTTAATTGAGAATGACATAACAAAGGGATTGCCCACACCTGTCCATGAAATAGCCTTGGAGTCATTTGTCCAATTACTTTTGGTCCCTTTAAAAACAGGGTGGCACATGTTAAGGAGCTGAAACTCCTAAATCCTTCATCCAATTTTAATGTGGATACCCTCAAATGAAAGCTGAAAGTCTGGACTTCAACTGCATCTGAATTGTTTTGTTTAAAATTCATTGTGGTAATGTCTAGAACCAAAATTAGATAAATGTTGTCTCTGTCCAAATATATATGGACCTAACTGTATGCAGCAAAATTACCAAGACACCATGACAATTGTCCAAAAATTCTGAAAGCCAGATCTTTTTCTTACGATGACCTGTAACCCAAAGTGGAAAGAAATTACTGAAAACTTAGAACCATGGCAAAGGCCGGAGTTCAGACCAGATTTGGTTGCACGAGTATTTAAAATCAAACTCCAAGCCATGCTTAACGAGATTTTGAAAAAACACATTTTTGGTCGTGTAGTGGCCTATGTGCATGTAATAGAATTTCAAAAGCGTGGACAACCACACGCTCACATGCTCTTAATCCTCAGAGAGGAACAATCATACCGAGTCTGATCAAATGACCAAATGCACTAGCAGGATGCAACAGGCTCCCATGGATAAAGGCTGGAGAAGCAACAGGTGCTTACCACTGATAAAGGCAGCCACCCTATCACAAAAACAGTGATGATGAAGGTGTTAACTGCTTAGTGGGAAAAAAAAAACAAACAGATACAAGTTGCTTAAAACATGAATGTCATGCACAGTGTCTGGATAACAGCCTATTTTAAACGCCTATGATGGAAGGCGGGCTGGTCAGCACTGAATGTGCACAACACAATAAACCAAGCCTTCAAAACAGAAGCCCGGGTGCACCCTGCAAAAGATGATAAAAAGTGCAAAAAATGATGCATATGATAAATGCATCAGATGAGGTATTAGTTACTATTTTGGCCAAAGCAGATAAGCTCGCAACCCAACGTCAAGGGTCCTCATTTTATTGCGAGTAACTAACTAGACATAAATCCAAAAAAAAAAATCATTTTTAGCAAAAGCAAATCATGAAAAACAATCATACCCAGTCTGATCAAATGACCAAATGCACTAGCAGGATGCAGCAGGCTCCCATGGATAAAGGCTGGAGAAGCAACAGGTGCTTACCACTGATAAAGGCAGCCACCCTATCACAAAAACAGTGATGATGAAGGTGTTAACTGCTTAGTGGGAAAAAAAAAATACACAGATACAAGTTGCTTAAAACATGAATGTCATGCACAGTGTCTGGATAACAGCCTATTTTAAACGCCTATGATGGAAGGCGGGCTGGTCAGCACTGAATGTGCACAACACAAAAAACCAAGCCATCAAAAAGAGCCCGGTGCACCCTGCAAAAGATGATAAAAAGTGCAAAAAATGATGCATATGATAAATGCATCAGATGAGGTATTAGTTACTATTTTGGCCAAAGCAGATAAGCTCGCAACCCAACGTCAAGGGTCCTCATTTTATTGCGAGTAACTAACTAGACCTAAATCCAAAAAAAAAAATCATTTTTAGCAAAAGCAAATCATGAAAAACAATCATACCCAGTCTGATCAAATGACCAAATGCACTAGCAGGATGCAGCAGGCTCCCATGGATAAAGGCTGGAGAAGCAACAGGTGCTTACCACTGATAAAGGCAGCCACCCTATCACAAAAACAGTGATGATGAAGGTGTTAACTGCTTAGTGGGAAAAAAAAAAACACAGATACAAGTTGCTTAAAACATGAATGTCATGCACAGTGTCTGGATAACAGCCTATTTTAAACACCTATGATGGAAGGCGGGCTGGTCAGCACTGAATGTGCACAACACAAAAAACCAAGCCATCAAAAAGAGCCCGGGTGCACCCTGCAAAAGATGATAAAAAGTGCAAAAAATGATGCATATGATAAATGCATCAGATGAGGTATTAGTTGCTATTTTGGCCAAAGCAGATAAGCTCGCAACCCAACGTCAAGGGTCCTCATTTTATTGCGAGTAATTAACTAGACATAAATCCAAAAAAAAAAAATCATTTTTAGCAAAAGCAAATCATGAAAAACAATCATACCCAGTATGATCAAATGACCAAATGCACTAGCAGGATGCAGCAGGCTCCCATGGATAAAGGCTGGAGAAGCAACAGGTGCTTACCACTGATAAAGGCAGCCACCCTATCACAAAAACAGTGATGATGAAGGTGTTAACTGCTTAGTGGGAAAAAAAAACACACAGATACAAGTTGCTTAAAACATAAATGTCATGCACAGTGTCTGGATAACAGCCTATTTTAAACGCCTATGATGGAAGGCGGGCTGGTCAGCACTGAATGTGCACAACACAAAAAACCAAGCCATCAAAAAGAGCCCGGGTGCACCCTGCAAAATATGATAAAAAGTGCAAAAAATGATGCATATGATAAATGCATCAGATGAGGTATTAGTTGCTATTTTGGCCAAAGCAGATAAGCTCGCAACCCAACGTCAAGGGTCCTCATTTTATTGCGAGTAACTAACTAGACATAAATCCAAAAAAAAAATCATTTTTAGCAAAAGCAAATCATGAAAAACAATCATACCCAGTCTGATCAAATGACCAAATGCACTAGCAGGATGCAGCAGGCTCCCATGGATAAAGGCTGGAGAAGCAACAGGTGCTTACCACTGATAAAGGCAGCCACCCTATCACAAAAACAGTGATGATGAAGGTGTTAACTGCTTAGTGGGAAAAAAAACCACACAGATACAAGTTGCTTAAAACATGAATGTCATGCACAGTGTCTGGATAACAGCCTATTTTAAACGCCTATGATGGAAGGCAGGCTGGTCAGCACTGAATGTGCACAACACAAAAAACCAAGCCATCAAAAAGAGCCCGGGTGCACCCTGCAAAAGATGATAAAAAGTGCAAAAAATGATGCATGTGATAAATGCATCAGATGAGGTATTAGTTACTATTTTGGCCAAAGCAGATAAGCTCGCAACCCAACGTCAAGGGTCCTCATTTTATTGCGAGTAACTAACTAGACATAAATCAAAAAAAAAAAAATCATTTTTAGCAAAAGCAAATCATGACCCTTGACGTTGGGTTGCGAGCTTATCTGCTTTGGCCAAAATAGTAACTAATACCTCATCTGATGCATTTATCATATGCATCATTTTTTGCACTTTTTATCATCTTTTGCAGGGTGCACCCGGGCTCTTTTTGATGGCTTGGTTTTTTGTGTTGTGCACATTCAGTGCTGACCAGCCCGCCTTCCATCATAGGCGTTTAAAATAGGCTGTTATCCAGACACTGTGCATGACATTCATGTTTTAAGCAACTTGTATCTGTGTGGTTTTTTTTTTTCCCACTAAGCAGTTAACACCTTCATCATCACTGTTTTTGTGATAGGGTGGCTGCCTTTATCAGTGGTAAGCACCTGTTGCTTCTCCAGCCTTTATCCATGGGAGCCTGCTGCATCCTGCTAGTGCATTTGGTCATTTGATCAGACTGGGTATGATTGTTTTTCATGATTTGCTTTTGCTAAAAATGATTTTTTTTTTTTTGGATTTATGTCTACTTAGTTACTCGCAATAAAATGAGGACCCTTGACGTTGGGTTGCGAGCTTATCTGCTTTGGCCAAAATAGTAACTAATACCTCATCTGATGCATTTATCATATGCATCATTTTTTGCACTTTTTATCATCTTTTGTAGGGTGCACCCGGGCTCTTTTTGATGGCTTGGTTTTTTGTGTTGTGCACATTCAGTGCTGACCAGCCCGCCTTCCATCATAGGCGTTTAAAATAGACTGTTATCCAGACACTGTGCATGACATTCATGTTTTAAGCAACTTGTATCTGTGTGTTTTTTTTTTTTCCCACTAAGCAGTTAACACCTTCATCATCACTGTTTTTGTGATAATGTGGCTGCCTTTATCAGTGGTAAGCACCTGTTGCTTCTCCAGCCTTTATCCATGGGAGCCTGCTGCATCCTGCTAGTGCATTTAGTCATTTGATCAGACTGGGTATGATTGTTTTTCATGATTTGCTTTTGCTAAAAATGATTTTTTTTTTTTTGGATTTATGTCTAGTTAGTTACTCGCAATAAAATGAGGACCCTTGACGTTGGGTTGCGAGCTTATCTGCTTTGGCCAAAATAGTAACTAATACCTCATCTGATGCATTTATCACATGCATCATTTTTTGCACTTTTTATCATCTTTTGCAGGGTGCACCCGGGCTCTTTTTGATGGCTTGGTTTTTTGTGTTGTGCACATTCAGTGCTGACCAGCCCGCCTTCCATCATAGGCGTTTAAAATAGGCTGTTATCCAGACACTGTGCATGACATTCATGTTTTAAGCAACTTGTATCTGTGTGTTTTTTTTTTTCCCACTAAGCAGTTAACACCTTCATCATCACTGTTTTTGTGATAGGGTGGCTGCCTTTATCAGTGGTAAGCACCTGTTGCTTCTCCAGCCTTTATCCATGGGAGCCTGCTGCATCCTGCTAGTGCATTTGGTCATTTGATCAGACTGGGTATGATTGTTTTTCATGATTTGCTTTTGCTAAAAATGATTTTTTTTAATCCTCAGAGAGGAAGAAAAACCGAGGGACAAAGAAATAATTGACAAATTGGTCTCTGCTGAAATCCCAAAGGAGACTGCAAATCAAAACTGCATGAGGCAAGTGTAACGCTGGTATTGTCTGTACTTTGTTTTCCAGCGTTACTTTGCATGTCTTTGCTTTAACCCTTTTGCTCCCTTCCCCCTAACCAGCTGGGATACTGTTGTCTGTTACCTGTATGGATGCTGCTCAGTTCCCATCTCTGCTGCGTAGCCGTACTTGCGTGAGTGTCTCCGCTGCGTTGCATGACCACCCGCATGTGCGGTCCCTGGCCTGCTGTAGAAGCCATCCGTAGGTTGCAAAGTCCTCTGCAGTGGTGCATGACTTACTACGTGTGTGGCAGCAGCCACTGTCAGGTGTCCCTCTGTGATGAGTTGTCTGACTCTGTATAGGGGGCGCGGCCCACACCTGTCCTTCTTTTATGAGGATTGGGTGTGCACTAGAATTGCTGCTCCAGGCTATCGCTGTGAAGCAGCTCATATATAAAGTTCCACAGCCCTGTGGGGCGTTGCCAGAGCTTTGCATTGAGTCTGCATTGAGTTCCTGAACCTAGCCGTGTGTGTTTGTGTGTTCAGCTCCTGCTCTGAGTGCGATCAGTTCTGGAGAGCTGATTCCCTTTGTCCTGTCTTGTGTTTCCGCCTTTGCTGGGGGCTGAGTACCCAGATTGCCCTTCCTGGGGGCTGCATATCCAGGCCTGTTCCTGTTGTATCTTGTTCCCTGAATCACTGATCCTGGATCTATCCCGGTACCTGTTATGTTTCGGTAGCTGAGGAGTGCAGGTAAAAAAGGCAATACACCAGAGCAGTTGGAATCTATGAGATTGCAGTACCCTGACTAACCACCACAACTAGAGGCAGCCGTGAAGCGTTCCTACGTTGGTCCTAGACGCCTCGTCACAGCCTGAGAAACTAACTACACCTAAAGATAGAAACAGGAAAGCTATCTGCCCCGGAGCAGATCCCCAAAGAACATAGAAAGCCCCCAAACATGTAATGGCGGTTAGACAAGATGAAATACTGACACAGAAAGAAAATAGTACGAGCAAACGCTGGGGCCCAAACTAACTAAATAGAAAAGGATAGGAAGGGTACTTACTGCAATCCCAGAAAACCCTGAAAAGCACCAACTCTACTAATTTCAAAATCACCTGAGATCACACGACCTCTACCACCTAAATTAGTTCTCTGGTGTAACAAAATCAAAACAGCAGCCACTGAAAAAACTGGAAAAAGCAAAAGTACAAACATCAGTGGCTGAACTAAACTGAGAGGGCAAAAGCCCCCGGAGGGGACCCAGAAGGCCCCCACAGAAGTGCAGGACAAAATGCAAAAATATAGCACAAAAACAAAAAGAAGAAAATGTCTTATCTGTTAGCAGGAGATGCAGACACGACACAGCAGGCTACAAGGGAAACAGGAATGAAGGATTCAGACCAGAACAATTGATCACCGGCAACCCTGATGGGAAGGTGACTCCCTTATATAAGACCAGTCAGTAACACCTGATTCCCAGTCCTCACAATCTTCACTGAACAGACCAGTACCGCTTGTAACCACCAGAGGGAGTCTCTGCTCAGAACTCATCTCAAACCCATTCACAACAGTACCCCCCCCCTTGAGGAGGGTCACCGAACCCTCATTTGAGCAACCAGGTCGGTCAGGATGAGTTCTATGATACGCACGGATGAGTCTCCTAGCATGGATGTCCGAAGCAAACACCCAAGAATTGTCTTCCTGACCATAACCTCTCCACTTAACCAAATACTGGAGTTTCCGTCTAGAAAAACGAGAATCTAATATTTTCTCAACCACATACTCCAGATTGCCCTCAACCAAAACAGGGTCAGGAGGCACAGCAGCAGGAACCACTGGCTCAACAAACCTCTTCAACAAGGACTTGTGGAACACGTTATGGATCTTAAATGTCCCTGGAAGAAGCAAACGAAAAGAAACAGGATTAAGAATCTCAATGATCTTATAAGGTCCAATGAACCTAGGCTTAAATTTAGGAGATGCTACTCTCATAGGAATATTCTTTGAGGACAACCAGACCAAGTCCCCCACTTTAAACCGAGGACCATCAGTCCTATGCCGGTTAGCAAACCGCTGGGCCTTCTCCTGAGAGAGGGACAACCTCTCCACTACCTGGTCCCAAATCTGTTGCATACGCTCCACAACAGAGTCAACACCTGGACAGACAGAAGCCTCCGTCTGTCCTGAAGAAAATCGAGGGTGAAACCCAGAATTACAGAAAAACGGAGACATCAAAGTGGCAGAGCTAGCCCTATTATTAAGAGCAAACTCAGCCAAAGGCAAAAAAGAGACCCAGTCATCCTGATCAGCAGACACAAAGCATCTAAGATAAGTCTCCAATGTCTGGTTTGTTCTCTCAGTTTGACCATTGGTCTGAGGATGAAATGCCGAGGAGAAAGACAATTGAACACCCAGTTTAGAACAAAAAGTCCTCCAAAATCTGGAAACAAACTGGACTCCTCTGTCAGACACAATGTTCTCAGGAATGCCGTGTAAACGAACCACGTGCTGAAGGAACAACGGCACCAATTCAGAGGAGGAAGGCAACTTAGGTAATGGCACAAGATGTATCATTTTGGAAAACCTATCACAAATTACCCAGATGGTGGTCATTCTCTGAGAAACAGGAAGGTCGGAAATGAAATCCATAGAGATATGGGTCCATGGTCTCTTGGGCATAGGCAATGGCATCAACAAACCACTAGAGCGAGAGCAAGGCTTGGAGCGAGAGCAAGTCCCGCAGGACTGCACAAATACCCTGACATCACGAGACAAGGTAGGCCACCAAAAGGACCGACTAACCAAGTCTCTGGTACCAAAAATTCCGGGATGCCCAGCCAATGCGGAACAATGAATCTCAGACATCACACTCTTTTTCCACTGGTCCGGGACAAACAATTTTCCAACAGGGCAGCACTCGGGCCTATCCTCCTGACACCCCTCCAGAGCAAGTCTCAAATTGGGCGAGATGGCGGAAAGAACTACACCCTCCTTCAAAATAACAGAAGGATCAGATAACTCAGGAGAGTCCGCAAGGAAACTCCTCGAGAGGGCATCCGCCTTAACATTCTTAGTGCCAGGAAGAAAGGAAACCACAAAATTAAAACGTGTGAAAAACAAGGCCCACCTGGCCTGTCTAGGATTGAGTCGCTTGGCAGATTCCAGATAGACCAGATTCTTATGGTCCGTAAGGACCACCACCTGATGTTTGGCTCCCTCCAGCCAATGTCTCCACTCTTCAAAAGCCCACTTCATGGCCAATAACTCCTGATTACCCACGTCATAATTACGTTCAGTAGGAGAAAATTTTCGAGAGAAAAAGGCACAAGGGTTACTTTTAGAGGTCTCTGGATCTTTTTGGGACAAAACGGCACCTGCCCCAATTTCAGAGGCATCAACCTCCACCTGAAATGGCAGAGAAACATCAGGCTGCCGTAGAACAGGAGCAGAAGTGAATCTCTGCTTAAGTTCCTGAAACGCAGAGACTGCCTCAGGAGGCCAATTCACCACATCAGAACCCTTTCTGGTCAAATCAGTTAATGGTTTAACAATAACCGAGAAATTACCAATAAATTTACGATAAAAATTGGCAAAACCCAAAAATCTCTGAAGAGCCTTTAATGAAGTAGGTTGGACCCAATCCCAGATGGCCTGAACCTTGACCGGGTCCATTTCAATAACAGATGGGGACAAAATGAATCCCAGAAATGAGATCCTCTGTACGCCAAAAAGACACTTTGATCCCTTCACATACAGAGCATTCTCTCTCAAAATCTGGAATACAGTTCGAACATGTTTCACATGAGAGTCCCAGTCATTGGAAAAAATCAAGATATCATCCAAATAAACAATCAGAAATTTGTCCACAAAATCCCTGAAAATGTCATACATGAAGGACTGGAAGACGGAAGGAGCATTAGTGAGCCCAAAGGGCATCACTAGGTACTCAAAATGCCCTTCAGGGGTATTGAATGCCGTCTTCCATTCATCCCCGTGCTTAATGCGAATAAGGTTATACGCCCCCCTGAGGTCAAGCTTGGTAAACCAAGTAGCGTTTTTCACCCTGGAAAACAGGTCAGAAATCAAGGTAACGGGTATTGATATTTCACAGTAATATTGTTCAAGAGACGATAATCAATACACGGCCTTAATGAACCATCTTTTTTGGCCACAAAGAAAAAACCGGCACCTAAGGGTGAAGAGGATGGTCTGATATGACCCTTCTCCAATGATTCCTTGATATAAGACCGCATAGCGTCATGTTCAGGTACAGACAAGTTAAAAAGGCGACCTTTAGGGAATTTACTACCCGGCACTAATTCAATAGCGCAGTCATAGCTCCTATGGGGAGGCAAGGATGCAGATTTACTTTCGCTAAACACATCAGAAAAATCAAACAAAAAGTCAGGAACATCCTGAGCCTGGGGGAGGCAGAAAAAACAGGAGTGTTGGTATTAACACATTGGCAGCCCCAACTGGTTACAGACACAGATTTCCAATCCAAAACAGGATTATGAGACTGTAACCAAGGGAAACCCAGCACGATAATGTCATGCAGATTATACAGAACCAAAAATTTGCAGTACTCCTGGTGATCAGGTTCAACCCTCATTATCACCTGAGTAGAAAACTGGGGTTTATTCTCAGCCAAAGGGTAGAATCGATCCCCAGTAGGGGAATAGACTTCTGTAGGGGTATCAAGGAAACCCACAACGTTTAGCAAAATCATAATCCATCAGGTTAATAGCTGCTCCAGAATCAACGAAAGCCTGAGCAGAAAATGAGGACAGAGAGCATATCAGAGTGACAGTTAATAAAAACTTAGTCTGAACACTACCCAAGACAACTGAGCGTGCAAAACGTCTTCCCCGCTTAGGGCAGACTGAAATAGCATGAGAGGCATTACCACAGTAGAAACATAACCCATTGCGCTTTCGAAACTCATGACGCTGTGCCCCAGACACCACTCTATCACACTGCATGGGTTCAGAAGCTGGTTCACAAGGCAACACCATTCCACGCATACTTCTCCGCTCACGCAAACGTCTGTCAATTTGAATCGCTAATGACATAGAATCATTGAGACCAGAGGGGACAGGGAATCCCACCATAACATCCTTTATATTATCTGACAGACCCTTCCGGAAAAGGGCCGCCAAAGCGTCGTCATTCCATTTGGTCAGGACTGCCCACCTACGGAATCTCTGACAGTATAACTCAGCGTCCTCAAGCCCCTGATTTAATGCCAACAAGGCTTTTTCAGCTTGATCAGTGACATTAGGCTCATCGTACAATAACCCCAAAGCCTGAAAAAATGCATCAACATCACTCAAAACAGGATCCCCAGGTGTCAGGGAAAAAGCCCAATCCTGAGGATCGCCGCGCAGGAGAGAGATGATAATTTGAACCTGCTGCGCTGCGTTTCCTGAGGACTTAGATTTTAAGGCAAAAAACAATTTACAATTATTTTTGAAATTCTGAAACTTAGCTCGATCCCCTAAAAACAAATCTGGCATGGGGATCCTAGGTTTCACAACAGGCAACCTAGCAAGATAGGTAGCAATACTCTGAACCTCAGTGGCAAGCTGATCCACACGGCCAGACAACTGTGCAAACTCCATTGGGAGAAAAGATCCTCCCCAGCACCCAGAGATACAGAGGGAAAAAAAAAAAAAAAAAATGCAACAAACAGAAAAATATCTCTGACAACTCTGACAACCTTTTTTCTTTCACAATATTTTTTCCCTTCTGTGAGTACCATACAATTTTCAATTTTTGGGCTGGTGATACTGTTATGTTTCGGTAGCTGAGGAGAGCAGGTAAAAAAGGCAATACACCAGAGCAGTTGGAATCTATGAGATATGAAATTCACCGCACACACTATTAAATTCAATTTTTGCAAAATGATCGTTTATTGTGTTCCACAATGCTGAATAAAGTGCCGTGTAAAAATAACAAAGATACCCCTACATTCACATATACCCGACGTTTCGACTCTACATGAGTCTTAATCATGGGGTACTAGAAAAAATGAAAAAAAGACAACAGGGTAAGTATTTACAACAAAACATCAAAAGTATACATAGGGTAAAATAAAACACAATATACAGTATATACAGTATATACAGGGATATGTACAATGGATAAATATAGGTATAGGAGAATTACCTGAGATATGTCATATAGAGAGAGTCTATTATTATAGTTATAATCTAGATGTATAAAGTAAAACTGAGAAGATTACTTCTAATAGTGGAAATAACTATCTCCTGCTCCGCAAGAGCAAATAAGAGGAAAAAAGGAAAGGAGATACCTGAATGGTGGGTGGTATGAAATATGGGCACTTGTCACAGTAATGCAACAGGAGTTGTGGTAATGGTTATGCAGCACTGGAAAAAATGGGACACATGGTATGGAATACATAGTGGCCGTTCCCCATGGTACTGGTTTAAAGACAAGTGCCATAATTAGTTACCTGTATCATCAGATTTATCTAAGCACGATCGGAGGCTGGTTAATGGAAAAAGAACAGTTATTAGTCCCCCAAAGAGAAAAGTTGCTACATAGGAGTAATCGCTCTGGAGTTGTGGCAAAGATGAATTCAATTACCTGTATACAGACAAAGATATGGATGGCGGCGCTCCCGCGCCCTGCCACGGCTGCTAGATGCGGCTGTGAGTGGAGTGGGGGACAGCCTGGCTTAAATAACAGCAGCGTGTACCGCCGGGCCGGAAGTGCGTGGTCCCGGACCGGAAGTGACGTCTGCGGTAATGTCAGTAACACTGCGCATGCGCAGTGATGTCAGGTATCGCCATTTTTGATAGTGGAAAGAGAACAAAGGGCGTCCACATGAAGGAGAGGGTGAATAATGCTAGTAATGGCCAGAGAGATGAACATAAAGGAGCGGGATGATTGGCTGAGGAGTGAAAATGGAGGCAGAGAGAAAAAATAATAACAGGGGATAGCAGATAGGGGTGAAGGAGAAAAGGAAGTAAGAAAGAAAAAGAGGGAGAAGCAGAGAAGGGAAAGATAATTGAGAATTGCATGAAGAATAAAAATAATAGTAAAAAATAAAAAATGAAAAATAAAAAATAAATAATAAAAAATGGAAAATGAATGGACAAATGAAAAAACGAATGAAAAAAATGAAAAAAATGAAAAAATGAACCAAAATAAAGATCAAAATTGATAATGAAACAAATGGAAGAAAAAAATGAAAAATAAAGATAAAAATAAAAAATAATAGAAAATAAAAATAAAAAATAAAAAATAAAAAATGAAAAGTAAAAAACTTACCAGTGGGAAATGCTATTCAACGAGTCTAGAAAAAATGAAATGAGAGAATCATTAGAGCAGCCAATTAATCTCCCTATTAAGGCCTCTAGGGGATAACGTATCCAGTCTGTGGATCCAATATGTCTCTCTGAGTTTTAATCGTCTAATATAGTCACCACCTCTTCTGGTCTCAGCACTTGTTCAACTAGCTGAAATTTCAATTGGGCTACAGAATGTTTAAACTGAGCAAAATGTTCAGGTAAAGGTAGCCAGATTTTGTTAGTACGTATGGTCGACTTATGACTCGCTATTCTGTCACGTACATGCTGGGTGGTCTCGCCCACGTACAAAAGACCACATGGACATTTGATCACATATATCACATTATTAGAATCACATGTGAAAAAACCTTTAATGGGAAAGGATTTACCTGTTCGTGGGTGAGTGATGTTGTCTGACTTAATGACATTGGAACATGAAGCACAGCCCAAGCAGGGAAAGGTCCCATGTCGACGTGATGTGAGGAAACCTTGTGTAAGTTTGGTTGTGTGCTCCCAACGTCTGCATGTACTAACTTGTCTCTTAGATTAACTGCCCTCCTGCTGCACATCAAGGCAGGAGACGTAAATGCATCAATAGAGGGGTATGCCTGTGTCAAAAGTGGCCAGTGTTTACGAATACTTGTATGTACTTTGGACATCAGGGGATGATATGTATGGACAAACGGGACCCTCTCTTTTTTGATGGTGGGTGGAGGTAAGGCAGGTGGTGAAAGAGCACGAGTTACCTCATTATCAATGAGTCTGACAGGATAATTACGCTCTCTAAATTTATGTGATGTCTCTTCTAGGCGTGTTTTCAGCAAGTTGGGATCAGAGACAATTCTAGAGATACGTGTGAACTAAGATCTCGGAAGACTATCTTTAGTAGATTTAGGATGGCTGCTGGAATAGTGTAGGAGGCTATTACAGTCCGTGGATTTAATATATAAATCAGTAGAGAGATTACCGCCGAGTCCTTCAACACCTGAGTATCTAGGAATGAGATATTATTCGTATTGTAGTGAATGGTAAACTGAAGATCTGGGTCAATAGAGTTGAGGTAACTATGAAAGGAAAGTAGTAATTCCGGGGAACTATCCCATATAAAGAAAATGTCGTCAATATAACGATGATAGCATTTGACGTATTTCTTGTACATATCCATGGGATATACCCATTTTTGTTCAAATCTATGCATAAATGCATTTGCATAGGCGGGTGCTACGTTACTTCCCATCGCGGTACCCCGTGTTTGCACGTAGAACGTGTCTCCAAAAAGAAAAAAATTTTCAAACAGAATCAATGACAGAAGTTCAAGACAGAATTCAATGGAATTCTGTGTTAGATTCGACGTCTCTAAAAGTGACTTGGTAGCCTCAATG
>JARQOD010011002.1:0-25116 GCA_033576555.1 Oophaga sylvatica
ATGAGTGGATTTACAAGAAATAAAATGGAAACCTGGTGTGTTCCGCACCAATGGTAAACAACGGTTATGTGGAAAACACAAAGGGACAATGTCTGCATCTAATTCCTTTAGGAGAAAAAGAACCAAACCAATTATTCTCTCCTTATCAATCTTGTGAACGAGAATATCTTTCAACTATGATTCTCTTCCGCAAACAAAAAAGGTCCCCTCTTAAATTTTTCCTTGTCAAATATTGTCATGACCCAAGATTGCCAATTTTTAGAATCGTAAAATCTGTAAAATTGGCCATAGGACCATTGAAATAAAAGAATCTTTTCTTTTTTGTTGTCATTTTTCTCTTCCTAACCCTTTCAAAGAATCCTGATTAATCTAACGTGTCTTTTCAAGTAAAGAAGGGGTTTAAAACCCTTTCTAAATTCTGTAAAAGTCTAGAGATTGTTTCTCATATCCAACCATTGTATTATTGATGCGTTTCAACCTGAGGAACTGACTATTGGCGAGAGTGCTTCTATAAGGGGGGGATGTAACTATTGTAGGTAACATGGCATTTGGGAAGGAGGTTTACGTACACCGTAGTACAAAGGGAAACCATTTAATTTCCCAAAAAGTCCAAAAAAATTTTGATTTCCCCAAAACTTTGCGAAAAAAGACGTTCTGTCTTTTGAATTATTAGGTATGCAACAAAACTATTGAAAGATTCCGGGTGGGACCATCCACCCAGGCGAACTCATGGCGTGCGCCCCCAAATTGTGATGGCACCGGCAAACAATAGAAAATTTTTTACTATTGTTTCATTTTGATCATGTGATGGCCCTTCACGTGAAAAAATAAAAAAATTGTAAATTTATCACCCCTTTTTGGGGGAAAAAAATTAAAATAAAAAAAAAGTTTTTATTTCCTTTTTCCCCTTTAGGGTTGAGTAGGTTAAAGTGATTTGGGCTAAAGTTAGGGTTAGGGTTGGGGCTAAAGTAGGGTTGGGCTTAAATTAGGCTAAGGGTTGTAGGGTTGGGGCTAAAGTTAGGGCTAGGTTGAGGCTAGAGTTAGGGTTAAAGGTGGGTAGGGTTTGGGATTATGGTTAGAGTTGGGATTAGGGTTAGGGTTGGTATTAGGGTTAGTGTTGTTTGGGTTAGGGTGGGGATTGGGTTAGGGGGTGTTTATGTTTAGGTTTTTGTGGTTTGGTTATGGTTTGGTTAGGGTTTGGGACTAGGTTTAAGGGTTTGTTGGGGTAGGGTTGGAGTTAGAATTAGGGGGGGTTTCTATGTTTAGGCACATCAGGGCTCCCAAAACGACATGGCTCTGATTCAAATCCAGCCAATTCTGCATTGAAAAATTCAAACGGCACTTTTCCTTGAGAGCTCTGCCGTGCGCCCAAACAATGGTTTACCCCCAAATATGCAGTATTAAGGTATTCAGAAGAAATTGAACAACACATTTTTTGGTCTATTTTCTTTTTTACACTTGGAAAATAAAAAAAATTTGGTTCTGAAGTAAAATGCTTGTGAAAAAAAGTTAAATGTTCAATTTTCGTTCCACAGCTTCATCCTGTGAAGCACGTAAAGGGTTTAAAATAAACTTCTTGAATTTTTTTTGAGTACTTGAGGGGTGCAGTTTTTAGAATGGGCCTTTTGGGTATTTTCTGTCAGTACACCCCTAAAAAGCCCTTAAAATGTGATGTGGTCCCTAAAAAATGGTTTGGTAAATTTTTTGAAAAAGGAAATCGTTTGTCAAATTTTAAAACTCTTAAAAATTCCTAAAAAAAAAATTTTTTGTTTACAATGAGAGAGGACTTTGCCTTTTTAGGGTCGGTCGAGTTTCGAAACCCGACTTACTCAAAAATCGATCGAACGAAATCGGCCGCTACGGAAAAGTGGGGTCCGCGAAACACAAACCCCAATTGCAAGTCAATGGGAAGCAAGTCGGGGGAGGGAGGACAGTAAAACACACCTACTGCCCATTTCAATGCCAAGACTCAATTTTTATTTCTTAAGCTTGGAAACCTTAATTTACTTTTAATAATGTTAAACATTGAAAAACTGGGGGTCATTACCAAATTGTGGGGGAAGGGCGGCTCCCGGTTTTTGTGTGCCCTGGGCCAAAGAGCGGGGGCCCTTTTAACATACCACAAATTCTGATGCTCCGTACGGCCAAAAATATAGTATAGTACAATGACAAATACTTCATTTTACTTTAATAATGTATTATTTAAATTTCAATCCTCCCAAAACCGGACAGTTATTCCTCCATACGTAAATGGCCACCACGAGTGCGCCTACAGTTATGGACCATAATTGCTCCATAACTATTTGGCCCATATATTGTTTCCATAGATATGTGAGCTCCACATATGTACAGTAATGATGGTCCCCAATAATGTGCCATACAGTAAGGACGGTCCCCATAGAGAGAATGACCCCACATATTCTCCATACAGTATAATGAGCCGCATAGAAACCTCCATACAGTATAAGGGCCCCATAATTGCCCATTCAGAATGGGCTCCTATAAGCTCCATACAGAAAAGGGGCCCCCCCTATGTGCTCCATATGAGCCCTACCCTTATGATGCCCCAAAATAAGAACCCTATATGATGCTCTAGTATTGATAGTCCCCGGATGTGCTCCAGTGTAGATGGGCCAATAATGCTCCATATATAATGGGCCCCATATATGCTCCAGTATAGATGGGCCCCATGAATGATGCCCTGGGATGTGGGCCAATTTTATGGGGAGTGTATATGGGAATTATAATTATTTTAAGGGTTTAGTGTTAAGTGTTTGTGGGGTTTTTTAGGTGTTAATGTTTTATGTAAAATTTATAAAAAGAAATAAAATGAAATTTTTTGAGATGGGGGGAAAAAGAGAATTATGGTTTTTTATTGGAAAAAAAAGTTTGAAGGGTGGTGGATTTTTTTTTAAAATTAGAAGGATTTGGTTAAAGAAAGTTGTGTAGAATTTGGTATATTAGTGTAATAAATTGAATGGGAATTTAAAAATTTTTAAATTAAAAAGTTTTTTGGTTAAACCCAATTTTTACATTTCTGACCACGTTCTTTTTTGAGGTTATAACTTGGAAGTTCAAGGATTTCGTTTAATTGTTTTCTAGACTATTGTACTTCGATAGTGGTAAAATTTCTTCAATATAACTTGCTTTATTTTTTTTGAAAAAAACGGAAATATGTCAAAAAAATTTTTAAAATTTTGCAATTTTCAAACTTTTAATTTTTTATGCCATTAAATCAAGAGAATGTCACAAAAATTTAGTTAATAAAAAACTTTCCCACATTCACTTTACTAGAAATTTTGAAACCAAAATTTTTTTTTGTTAGGAAGTTTTTAATTTAAAAGTTACCAGCAATTTCTTTTTCCAACAAAATTTACAAAATCATTTTTTTTTAGGGCCAACCTCACATTTGAAGGAATTTGGGGCTCAATTGACAAAATACCCAAAAGTGACACCATTTCTAAAACTGCCCCCTCAATGTGTTCAAAGCCCATTCAAGAATTTTATTAACCCTTTGGTACTTCACAAGAATTGAACAATGTGGAGGAAAAATTAACTTTAAATTTTTTTCCCAAAATTTTTCTTTCGACACAATTTTTTTAAAAAATTTTTTCAAGGGTACAGTAGAAAATGAACCACAATATTTGTTGTACAATTTCTCCTGATACATCGATACCCCATGTGTGGGGGAAAACCACATTTGGGGCATGGCGAGCTCAGAAGGGAAGCACGCCTTTGGACTTTTTTGGCTGGAATTGAGTTGGACGCCATGTGCAATTGGAGAGTCCCTGTGTGCCTAAAGTGGAAACCCCCACAAGTGACCCCATTTTGGAAACAGACCCCCCAAGTAACTTATCTAAATTTTGTTGTGAGAGCTTTTAACCCCAGGGGTTCAAAATTATAAACGTAGAGCCGTAAAATTAAAAAATCATGTTTTTTCCACAAAAATGATTTTTTATCCCTTTTTTTTTTTCCAAAGGATAAAAGGACCCCAAAAGTTATTGTGCAATTAGTCCTAGTACCTGATACCCCAATATGGGGGGTAAACCATATTTTGGGTGATGGAAGCTGGAAGGGAGCAGCGCCATTTGCTTTTTTGGCTGGAATTGAGATTGGAGCCATGTCCATTTGGAGAGTCCCTGTGTGCCTAAAATGGAAACCCCCCCAATGACCCCATTTTGAAACTAGCCCCCAAAAATTATTAAATGTTTTGAGAGCTTGAACCCCAGGGCTTCACAGAAGGTTATAACTGAGCCGTTTAAAAATTAAAAAATCAGTTTTTTTTCCCCAAAAAGTCTTTTCCCCATTTTTATTTTTCAAAAAAAAAGGACACCAAAATTATTGTGCAATTAGTCCTGAGTCCTGAACCCATATGTGGGGTAAACCCTATTTGGGTGCATGGCAGGCTCGGAAGGAAGCAGCGCAAATTTTCTTTTTTGCTGGAATTGAGATTGGACGCCATTGTTTATTTGGAGAGCCCCTGTGTGCCTAAAAGGGATACCCCCACAAGTAACCCCATTTTGGAAAAGACCCCCAAGGACTTATCTAATGTGTGGTGAGAGCTTTGAACCCCAAGGGCTTACAGAAGGTATAAGTAGAGCAGTAAAATTAAAAAATCTATCTTTTCACTAAAATGATCTTTCCACCCCCTTTTTATTTCCCAAAGGGTAAAAGGACCCCAAAATTATTGTACAATTTGTTGAGTACGCTGATACCCAAATGGGGGGGGTAAACCACTTTTGGGCCATGGCGACTTGGAAGGGAGCGCGCCATTTGACTTTTTTGGCGGAATTGAATTGGCGCCATGTCGCATTTGGGAGCCCTGTGGCCTAAACATGAAAACCCCCCCCAATTGACCCCATTTTGGAAACTAGACCCCCAAGGAATTTTTTAGATGTTGGTGAAAGCTTTGAACCCCCAAGGGTTACAAAGGTTTAAGTAGAGCGTAAAATTAAAAAATCATATCTTTTCCACAAAAAATTTTCACCCCCAATTGTTTTTTTCCAAAGGGTAACGACCCAAAAGTATTGTGCAATTTGTCTGGTATCTGATACCCCATATGTGGGGGTAAACCATATTTTGACCATGCAGACTGGAAAGGGAAGGAGCCCTTTTTAAAGCAGATTTTGATGGGAATGGCTGGGGGTGATGTCACGTTTGGAGACCCCTGATGTGCCTAAAAAAGTAGAAACCCCCCACAAGGACTCCATTTTGGAAACTAGACCCCCTAAGGAACTTATCTAGAGTGTGGTGAGCACTTTGAACCCCAGTGCTTCACAAAGTTTATAACGTAAGCCGGAAAATAAAAAATTCATATTTTTTTCCACAAAAATAATCTTTTTGCCCCCAAATTTTTATTTTTATAAGGGAACGGGAATAGGACCCCAAAAGCTTTGTGAATTTGTCCTATACTCTGAAAATATTGGGGGGAACATATTTTGACGCTGGCAAGCTCGGAAGGGAAGGGCCCTTTTTTAAATGCAGACTTTGTGGAATGGGCTGCGGGTTCAGTCAGCTTGGAGACCCCTATGTGCCTAAACGTAAAACCCCCACAAATGACCCCATTTTGCAAACTAGACCCCCAAGGAACTTTTAGATGTGTGGACAGCACTTTGAACCCCCAGGGCTTCACAGAAGTTTAAATGTAGGCCGTGAAAATAAAAAAATATATTTTTTTTCAACAAAAATTACCTTTTTTCCCCAAATTTTTATTTTTATAAGGGTAACGGGGGAAATGGACCCCAAAAGCTATTGATTTTTCCTGAGTACCGCTGATACCCCATATGTGGGGGGGGAAACCCCTGGATCGCCTTACTGCGATCTTTGGGAGGCACAATGAACAAATCCACAAAAGGGAAGAATTGGTTTTTTTTTTAGCCTTTCCTCGTGCGGTTTTGTGATTAGGCGATTTATTCCCCCGGTTCGGTGCATTACGGATACCGATTTACCCCTTTTTTTCAGTTTGCTTCTGCACACACTAAAGATGCTTTTTCTTGGAATAATTTTTTGTAAGAAATTTTTTGCTCGCCGTATTTGAAGCTATAATTTTTCCATATTTGGCCGACGAGTTATCTGGGGCTTATTTTTTTGCGGGACGAGGAATTTTTTTTTGGTACCTTACGGCAATAACGTTTTTGTCGTTTCTATCCGATTTTTGTGGAATCAGAATAAACAAAAACCAGTAATTCGGAATTGTTTTTTTTTTTTTTTTTTCCTCCATCCGTGTGTGGTAAAAAGATAAAGCAGCTTTATTCTTGGGTCACTAGGGTTTTACGGGATTCCTCATTTATATATTTTTTTTATGTTTTTTGGCTTTTTTCACAATAAAAAATTTTTTAAAAAAAAATAATTATTTTGCACAGTTTATTCCGGAGCTAAACTTTTTTATTTTTTTGCTGATTGTTGTTAGCGGTTTTTTTTGCGGGACAGAACGTTTTCAGCGGTACATGGTTATTTATATCTACTTTTTTCCGTTTTAAAAGACTTTTTCCAAGGTAAATATACCGTTGGAAAAGTATAATTTACTACTTTTTTGTGTTTTTTTTTTTACGGCTTCAAGGGGGTTAAATAGGTTAGCTTTTATGATGGGATTTTTCGGACGTGGTTACCTAACATGTGTATGTTTTTTTTGTTTTTTATTTTTTTTTTACTAAAAATGTGTATTTTTTAGGGGATTTTTTAAATTATTTTTTTAATATTTTTTTTAAATTTTTTTAAAAAATGATTTTTTTAACTTGTCCCTTTATGGGACTTTATTTTTTTTAAATTTTTTTTGCAGTTTACAATGCATTGCAATGCTTGGCATTGCAATGCATTGCAACTATAGTGAAGCTGCTGTGCAATGATCCGCAGCTTCCCGTAGCTAAATGACCCCGAGGTTGTCATGACAACCCCGGGCATAAAAGGGGCAGAGGTGGGCCCTGCAAATACATTGCAGGGTGGCGATTGAGGCAAGGGAGCCCCCCGACCCTCTGCCTCCCCCCTGACTTGCATCGCGCTCGATCGCAGGTCAGGGGGTTAACAGCCGGGGCGGTGGAGGCTCCGCTCCTGCTGTCGTGCAGGAGCCTGGCCAATGCAGCGGGCTCCTGCACTGATCGCGCTGGGGAAGCTGAAATTTCAGTTTCCTGCGCGATCGCTCTGTGTTTGGTCGTCGATTGACTGACCAATCACAGCGCTTGAGTGCGGGGACCGACGGCAAAGGTCCCCCGCACCGCTTGCCGTGCCGTAGCTGTCTGTGACAGCTGTCGGCCGATCTACCCTGCGTGTTACCGCGTGGTAGATCAAAGCCATGAGTGCGAGTGTCTGGTGCCGGAAATGGCCACTTGCCTGCGGCTCTGCAGTCAGGGAAATTAAGGGGTTATTAGGAACCCACAGGCAAGGCTGTCCTCTTTCCCCTTGCATTAATACTCACTATGGAAAACTGCAAACGCATACGGAATAATCCTCCATTCAGGCATAAAAACCCATCAGAAGACACAAAGTGACTTTTTCAGATGGCCTATGTATGTCTCTTCCCCACTAAAGTTCCCAAATATTATCTCAGAATTACAAGATTTGGTTATCTAGCAATTTTCAAAATTAATACCCCCAAATCGGAGATTTCGTATCCAATCCAAACAAGTAGGTGGAGAGGTTTGCGCTTCATTTCCCTTTAAGTGGTGTTCAGATTCTCTTACCTACTAGGAAAAAAACAATGCCAAGTATCAATTTTGTAAGCAAACTTTAAGAATTTTCTAAAGCTGATTTGACTTAGAAAAATGGCTAAATTCTTTATCTTGGGTTTGGAAGAGTGAGCGCATTAAAATGGTCTATTACCCCGTCTCCTATATTTTTTAAACATCCCATTGTTTTTACCTGCCTCCTTTTTCTCCTTTAAAAAAGCAATTACATTTATTTTTCACAAAACGAGCAGTATTCATACTTTTGTAAGTAATTTGAAGCAAGAAGGGGGGAAAAAGGTCTGCCAGATTTTGCTTGTATAGTCAAGCAGCAATAGACTTTTTTTAGTGCAAAAAAAAACAAAAAAAATAAAATTCTTAATGACTGCTCCCATATAGTTTTTGGTCCCCGACGGAAGACGGGATACCCTTTACCCTTCCTCCCAAAAACATGAATCATTTACAAAAGAGGAGTCAAACGAGACTGTGGGTTTCTTTGGTCTCCGGCCCCCTAACTCCTATATAGACAATCCATCTTTCCTGCAGGATTAAAAGAGACACATATTAATAAAAATAGAGATTCATGCCCCATAGTCCATTTAGTTACAAGGCAGGTATGAGGTCTCTCAGGTTTTTTGGGGGCAAGGAGCCCAAAGGTACATGGTTCTTTTATAAACAAATAAAGAGGTTTATTTTAATTAGCCAACAATCCAATCCATATGAATATTACCCTTTGAGACTCTTTGTTTATCAACAACTCTATAGATCACACTATCTCTTTTTTAACAAAACCTTCCAAGAAGGGCGACCCTCGAGAGATTTCCCAGCTTTTTTTTCAAAAGGGGATTGTTTGGGTAGCCCTTACAATTGAAAAAAACAAAGTTGCTTATGCACATTCCGGTCATCGCTCTGTTCGACATCACAGGAGGGCTACAAAATTTTTGTGAGGTGGTATAGATGACCATCAGGTTAAAACGAATTTACCAACAACCCAGATGTGGGGGAAAAATGTTAAAATAGAGGTTCATTTGTAAAGTTGGTGGCACGACATCTTACAGAAACTGTGGTTACATCCTTTATTCTGCAAAAGTGCTTAACCAAAATTCACCCACAATGGGGTGGCCTTGCTGTCCTTGGTAGCTCCCGATTTCTGATTTAGGAAAGGGTCTTTTTTTAAAAACAATTTCTCATTACCAGAAAGGATACTAGATTTTGGAAAACAGGAAAAAGTTCCCTTGCGTTTGATTTGGTGATGGAACTCAACGAATATTAAGAATGGAAACAGCTATAGGACAATGAATGGAACACGGAAAGGTATAAACACTTGGGCCCATGGGTTTTTTAGAGAACTCAGAATTGGACTTTGGTTGATAGACCCTAGTATGGTCATACATTTACCCACGGATGGAGTCAATTTCCCTACCCACTCCTTAAAATCCTTCCCCCTCCCCTCCCTTTTATTTTTTTTTTCTTTTCCCTTCTTTCCACTTGTTTCTTCTCTTCTTCTTTTTTTTTGTACACCAGAGTCTTGTCAAGGACCTTCTTCTTTAAAATTTATAAACAAGTATATGTGTTATAATTGCTACATAGCAAACACTCAGGGTCATCCAACTTTGTTTTGTATGTATGATTTTTGGGGGGAAAAGTTAATTTTTGCTATATAATTTTTTTTTGGCATTGATAGTAGAAAAGGTATGATCTTTTTCTTCCCGTTATTAAGGTTGATGTGTATAAATCCTAAATAAACTGATTTCCCCCAAAAAAATGAAAAATACCTTACTGGTGGCACTGCTCTACCGGGGACTCCCGGTCGCCATCTTCCAGCTCTCTGCACTGTGACTGTTAAGGCGAGGCTGACAGCCTGATGTCTCCGCTCTCTAACCTGAATGTAACTGTCAGGAAAGCGGAAAACGTCACAAGGGGAGCAGGGGGGAGGTAAGATTGCAAGTGCTGGGGCCCTAAGCAAGCAGAAGGGGCCCACTCGTGGGTGATGGCATGGCACAGGGCCCCTAAATACGCCAGGGTGTCTTGATGCGAGTGGGCCCCCCACCGTCAAGAACCGGGTATATTAGTAGCCCAGTCAAGTGCCGTCGCCCCAAGTGGGCCGCCCCCACCTGCTCGGGCACCGGCGTTGCCTGGGGCGCCAGGTGGTGAGGCGCCCTGGGGGGTACCCCAGTTAGGGGGTGCAAAAAAAAACGGCTATGTTGAGGGTAGGTAAACGTTAAAAAGCTTCTGCAAAGGAGGAATGGAGAAGTCGAGGAAAGAGGGACAAAGGACCATTTTGTGGAACCTATGGCTCGGGGAACGGGTACAAAATCCTTTGAACCCCAGGCATGGTTCATTTTAATGAGGTGGTTCTCAACATTTTTGGGTCAACACCGGGCCTTCTTTCTGCAGGATTGATAAAGAAGCCTGAAGACTACCGCAGGGCGCGAGCTCTTAAGCAATTGTGCCAAATTCGGAGGTGTCTAGTTTTTAAGGCCCGATAGTCAAAGGGGAAGAACTGTGAGGGAGAACCGATAGGAAGGAAGGTAATTTTGAACCATACTCATGGAAAAAGTTTTGAGAAGCACAAATTTAATTTTAAAAGTCTACGTTCATTTTTTTTTCTTTTCAATGATCTTTTTATAAAGAATTAGATAACAATAAACATCAAGCAAGCATCAAATTTGTAATACTTGATAAGACATGTATTATATAGGGGGAGTATCCGTACAAGTTTCTTCATTTGACAGTTGACAATTCAAATAAAAGTTATAGTCAAATTTGGTTGTTTGAACCTTATAATTCATGAAAGCCTATAGACCCATTTTATTATGCTTAATTGCTTAAAAAAATAAAAGAAAGAAGAAAAGTAAAGTAAAGTAAAGAAAAGGGTAAAGAGAAAGGAGGAGAAGGTGGTATAAAAGGGGGGGGGGGTTTAGAGAGGACAAGACCCGAGATTTAACAATCTTACTGTATGTCTTTTAAATTACCATTAGAGTTGGCGATACTTTCGTATCTAAAATATCGGAATCGGAATGGTATCGCCGATACCCAAAAAAATATCGGGATACCATACCGATACCGGAAATCCATTAAGTCATGGAAAAATATTGGAATTAAAAAACCCCATTCTTGCCTTGTTGGTAATTGTCTGAAGGAAAAAAAAAAGAGTAAGTAGAATATATTGGGGAAGGTTGGGAGACATTAAAGGATAGTGTTTAACCCCAAATCAAATGGAATACAAAATTTTTTTTTTTAAAAATGTTCGGATTGACGAAGAAATTGAAATGTTGTTTAACGTTTTTTCTATTTTGGCAAATATGTATATTCACAACTTCCATGCCTTCACCTTTTTAAAATTTTGACACATTTCTCCTTCATATTTCAGCAGCAATTTTTTCATCAATTATTCTTCTCTTCACTTTCTTTATCTTCTTCTTAAACTTCTTGTATTATCTTTTTGTTAACATTCTATATTCTCTTATTAAACTATTATTCTTATTCTTTTGTATTCATTTCTTCATCTACTTATTTGTGACAGAGATCCTGTACTTGTAATCTGTCAAAGTTGAATTTTTCATCCTTGTTCTTGCTGCACAAAAGATTTAAAATTAAACAGTATTTTCCGTGTCAGTTTTTGCCTGCAGCAGCAGCAGGCTTTTCCGGGGACCACGGAGGAACGGCTCACCCCCATCACTGTTTGTCTTCTTCGCTTAGAATTTAGAGCATATATTTTGCTCTTCTTTTGTCTTTCTTCTGTTTTCTGCTTTTTGATCTTCTGCTTATTGTTTTTAGTCTTTTTTGTATCTTGTAGTTTTCTTAACCTTTTAGTCCGTTTGGTAATCTTTTATTTCTTCTTTGTGATGGTGTTTAGGTGGTTGGCTTGATCTCATCGTCCTTGTGGTTCATTTCTTGGGTGGGGCATCAGGGTGTGTCTTTTGTTGGAGATCCAAGGGATTACCCAAAAAAGCATTGAAAAATTCTTCAATTTGTTAAATGTGCAAAGGTCAAGAGTCAAAAGTAACGAGGCCAGCGACTTGCTGGAACCCGGAGGGGCAGAAAGGAAAAAAAGCCAATGGCCAACCAGGCCCCGACTTTACTGGGACCGGTTTTTACAAGGGGTACCGGCTCCAAAGCACACCAAGGACCACAGCGTTGCTGGAACCGGATACCGGATGGAGGCACCTAGGCCAAAGGCATGCGGAGAACACTGACGGTACTGGAACCGGACGGGAGCAGAAGGTACAAGAGCCAATGCAAGTAACGGGACCACTGAAGTGCTGGAAACCCGGAGGGGCCAGAAGGAAAAGAGCCAATGGCACAACCGAGGACCGGACGTTACTGGGACACGGTTACTAAGCGGGGAGGTACCTGTGCCCAAAGCACTACCAAGCCCAACGTTGCTGGAACTCGAAACCGAGATGGAGGCACCTAGGCCAAAGGCACGCGGGAACCAGTGACGGTTACTGGAAACCCGGACGGGTAGAAAGGTTCCAAGAGCCAAGCAAGTAACGAGGACCAGTACTGTGCTGGAACCGGGGGGGCAGCAAAGGAAAAAGCCAATGGCAAACGAGGCCAGCGTGTTACGGGACACGGTTACTAAGCAGGGGTACCTGTGCCCAAAGCCTACCAAGACCAGCGACGTTGCTGGAACTTGGATCCCGAATGGAGGACAGGCCAAGGCATGCGGAAACCAGCTGACGGTACTGGAACCCGGGGGTAGCGAAGGTAAAGAGCCAATGCAATAACGAGGACCACGATGTGCGGAACCGGAGGGGCAGCAGAAGGAAAAACCCCATGGCACAAAACCCGAGGACCAGGACGTTCTGGGACCGGTTTACAAGCAGGGGTCCGTTCCCCCAAAAAGCACTACCAAGGACCAGCAACTTGCTGTAAACTCGGATACCGGAGGGGACCTAGGCCAAAGGCCTGCGGAGAACCAGCTGACGGTAGGAACCCGGACGGGTAGCAGAAACCCTGAAATTTTTAAGTTCAGGCCGCGACCCCGGCCGCATTTACCGAATTCCACAGTACTACTGGGTGATTGTTATTGTCACAATGGAAACACCTTTTTTGCTATCGCAGAAACACATAGGAAGACCAAACTCCAAGACCAAAGTCGGTAACCCGACCGCAACACGAAGGACAACTTATTGCAGGAAAAGGGACGTTTACCATGACAGGAAACGATGGCGTGCTGTAACCAGTTGGGAGGAGTGAGTACCCGGCCAATGACACTTCCGAGCAACAACGGCGGGTGTTGAAGCCCAGGGTGAGGACAACAGGGTGGGGCAGCATGATTTTTGCCGTTCACACAGCAGGGAACAGCGACATTATGAAACCCCAGTAACAAGGGCAAGGTTCCTGTGCTAACAGCACTCGAGCAACAACTGGCGGTGTTGTAGCCGGGATGGAAGAGACATGGTGGGGCAGCGGACTTTTTGCCGTTCACACGAGGGGAACACTGAATTACTGAAACCCCAGTAAAAAGGAGCAAGTGTTGCTGGCTAACAGCACTTCCGGCAACAACTGGCGGTGTTTTAGCCCAGGAAATGAGAGAGAACATGGGGGAGGAGCAGGATTTTTGCCGTTACACAGCAGGGGAACAGGACTTACTGAACCCCAGTAAACACAGGAGCAAGTGTTGACTGTGCTAAAAACAGCACTTCCGGCAACAACTGGCGGTGTTGAGCCCAGGGATGAGAAGGAACAGGTGGAGGCAGCAGGATTTTAGCCATTCACACAGCGGGGGGAAACAGCTGACGTCATGTATAGTGTACAGTTCCTATACGTCTTGTGCTTGGGTGCGAGGAAACCAGGAGACATATTTGAAATGAAATGTTGTATTACTTTACAAGCAGCTGAAAAGTTCACACGTTTGCAGGAACACGACAGGAGACACAGCAGGCCAGAGTAATTCAAGCACTACAGTAAATCTCCAAAGCGGTTCAGGATTCTTCTCTGTACCGTAATTCCTCTGCAAACAGGATTCCCAAAAGCAGGGGTTTTCCGAGTCCAAAAGTGTTCCAAGTTTTCCCCGGAGGGAATAGTGGAGTACAAGTCAAGGCTTCAGGATCAGGTCACAGACTGATGAGGTTGATTCAGGAGCCTGATTGTTCGCTGAGGCTGGGCTTAAGAAGCAAGAGGGAAAATCAGGGCGGGAAACATGAAAACGGGAAACCCATATAACAGGGCAAGGTGCAGAAAGACAACGCAAATGGGGCCCACGAAAAAAAGAGTTTTCAAGGAACATTCAACAAGCAAAGAAACCTCACATTTCTCCCCTTAGGGAAACCTCCGGATGACCTCAACCAGGCTTGTCAGGGTACCTCTGAAGAAACTGGGGAGAGGCGAGGAGTTTACATTATTGACTGTTCCCATGATGCCTCCCTGGGGGAGCCCTGCCATTTAATCAAATATTGAAGATTCTGTACAAACCCTGGAACTAAATCCTTTCCACCATAAATTCTTCCTGACCATCGACCACACTGGGTCAGGGCAAGGAGAAGAATTCCCGGAACTAGGGGGTTGCAGCCTTTAGTAGGGATAAATGAAAGACGGGTGGATTCTCATAGTTTTGGGAGTTGAAGAGACAACAACAGCACTTATAATCTTATTTTCTTATAAGGTAATGTACTTTTCCCAATTAGACGATGGAATCTTAATTTAAGATTTTGGTACGCCAACCAAATTCCTACCTTGAAGTTGGTGCAGGTTTACGAAATTTATCTGCTGCTTTCTTGTACCTTTCCTGACCAATTCAGATTTCCTTTGAAGACCATATTCTTTTGTAAAGAAGTATTCTTTCAGCCACTGCCGGCAAGGGCGTGTCTAAGGGAAATCGAGAAGAAGTTAGGAATAACCTAGATTGGAGTAAAAAGGAATGTTAGTGGAGGCGCTCTGAGAGTTGTTATAAGAGAAACTACAGGGAAGTAGATCCACCCAATCATCCTGTATTGGGATAAAACAGCGGAGATACTGCTCCAGGGTTGATTGGTTTGTTCTGTCTGTCCATTAGTCTGGGATGAAAGCGAAGAAAGGTTTACTTTAATGTCAATGCTGCACGAAATTTTGCCAAAACCTTGAATGAATTGCCCCTCGATCCAAATGACCTACCCGGGGTACTCCAGTAAGCGAAAAAATTCTTAATCAACAAGTTGAGCTGTTTTTGCAGTGGGTAAGCCGACACAAGGTAAAATGAGCTGCCTTTGTTAGACGGTCAACCACTAGAATGGTGTTTTCCCCCTTGGAGGTTGGTAACTCCAAATGAAGTCCATAAAAGGAACCCCCAGGGGGGGGGGGGGAAGAGGTTGCAACAGACCATTGGTGAGGAGCGAGGTGTTTTGCATCTTGCACGATTCACAATGAAAGTGACATAGTTTAAAGAAATCTTTCCTGTAAGTGGGCCACAAAAGAAACGAGAAAGAAAATTCTTGGTCTTTAGAATTCCCCTAGCCCGGCATCTTGGAATCGGGGGTGGAGTTGAATACTCTCAATCTGACGTTTCAGGTATATACAGACGTTTCCTGAATCCACACACCATTTCTTAAAGACAAGACTTACGTCCCTTGGGGGTTGAGCCAACAAAGAATCCCATGGTATGCTTCCTTGATGTCCTTAAGTAGGTCTTGATTATGAATCACTCCAGGAATCTAGAGTCAGGAAGAATAGTCTTAGGGGATAAGTGGAGTGTCTCGCTGAATGAATCCTAGAGAGTGCATCACCTTTCCATTGCGCGATTCCTGGTCTATAAGAAATACAAAATTAAATTGTTTTAGAAAAGATTCCAGCGAGCCTGGCGAGGATCAGGCACTTAGCGACCTGATTAAATTCAGGTTACGATGGTCTGTCGGACGGACTATTTGCTGTGCAGCCCCTGAAGAAGGTGTCCCATTCCTTGAAGGCGGCAATAATGGCCAACCAATTCCTATTGCCCACATCGTAGTTCCTCTCAGCCGAAAGACAACTGCTGGGAAAAGAAGGCACAGGGATGCAAGACATTCTTCTCACCTGTTCTCTGAGAGAGTATAGCTCCAACGGCACAGTCTGAAGCATCCACCTCTATTATGAAGGCAAGCTCGGGGTTGGGATGTACTAAGATAGGTGCGGTGGTTAAATTTATCCTTTAAAACAGGAAATGCTTCCTGAGCTTGCGGGGGTCCAGGAGAACCTAGACTGTTTCCGGGTAAGTTGGGTGATAGGTGACACTACCTCAGAAAAATTCTAATGAAACGTCTATAGAAGTTGGCAAACCCGATGAAACGCTGCACCTCCTTCACATTTCTAGGAATTGGCCAATCCTGATGGCTTGGGTCTTGCTTCCATCCATACTAATCCTGGCTAGATAGTACATACCCCAGAAATTGAATTTCGGTCCTATGGAATTCACATTTTTTCAAGTTTGATGTAGAGATGGTTTTGTTCTTAGGCGTTCTAAGACCATTCTCACATGTCCATGATGTTCCTCTGTGGAGTTAGAAAAAATTAGAATATCATCCAGATAAATCACCACAAATGTATCTAGGAGATCCTGAAGATGTCATTCACCAGTGTGGAAAGTGGCTGGGGCGGTACTCAACAAAAGGCATAACTAGATATTCAAGTGTCCATAGCGTGACCTGAAAGCAGTTTTCCATTCATCCCCAGGTTAATACGGACCAAGTTATAGGCCCCACGAAGATCCAGTTTAGAGAAAATTTTGGCATGCCGCACTCTCTCCAACAACTCAGGGATTAAAGGCAATGGATAACGGTTTCTAATAGAACCTTATTGAGTTCCCTATAGTCTATGCAGGGTCTCAGAATCCATCTTTCTTCTTCACAAAGAAGATGGGTGCACTGCGGAGATGAAGAGGGACTATGGAAGCCCTTGGCTAATTTCGTCTATATGATCGTTCAAAGCTTTTTAGCTCGGGCCCCGCTAGGGGGTAGATCTTACCAAAAGGTATCTCGCTCCGGGCAATAATTCAATTGGACAATCATATGGACGTTGAGGAGGAAAACTGATCAGCGTTCTTCTTGTCACATAAATCCACTAGTCTGGTATACAGCTGGTAGTTCAGGGACTGACATGGGTTCCTTTAGGAACAGAGCAAGCTGAAACTCCTTGACTCATCTGTTTCTCCGGAAAGTGTAATTCCTTGGTTCCCCAGTAAATCGTAGGATTCTGCGCCTGCAGCCATGGTAGCCCTTAGAATGATGGGAAAGTGGGGAGAAGAGATAGCAAAAAAGACATTTTCTCCTGTGATCTTTACCCATAAGGACCCTCAAAGGCTCTGTTTCTTGATCCACTGGTCCAGAAGTCAGTAGAGAGCCTTCCACAGTCTCCATCTGTACTGGAGTAGCTTCTTCACTGAACGTATCCCTGTTTCAGAGCAAAGGAGATATCCATAAAATTTCCACTTGCTCCTGAGTCGATCATAGCTGAGCTAGACACCCAGACTGAGTCAACCCAGAGTTTGATGGAAAGGAACAATGAGAATTGTTTCTTTTAACAACTCAGCTGGGACAACCGCTGAGGAAACTTGAAAAATTGCAGAGTTTATACCGTCATCGTCCCCAGAACTAACAGAGTTTAAGTCCGAGAAATCAAGATCTCTTGCAGCAGATCTCTCTGGAGCCTGAGCTCGGACATGACAGAGCTCCTCTCGCAACACTCACAGTGAATGACTGCTGCAGTAGTCTTACGAGAACGGCTGGGGCAGTTTATAATGAAGTGCCCTGACTTACCAAGTAGAAACATAGATTTTCCTTTATTACGATGTTCTTTGCGTGCATCACTAACCGTCTTTGCAAAGAGTCCACCGCATGGGTTCAGGTTCTGGTTCCTTGTGATCCTACTCAAAGGTTCCATAGCTGAGGAGGGAGGTAGTAAAAGGTTAGTGCGATTATTTTCGAACCAACTCTCTTGTCTGCGTTCAGTCAGACAGCATCAATACGGATACAATAGTTGATAAAGTCACCTAACGCAGTGGAGGTCGCACGAGCAAGTTCATCCTTAATCAGTGGAGACAACCCTTTCCGAAAAATAGAATTTTTTAGCGGAAGTGTCCCAAGGTATCAAGAGCCATCTCCTGAAATCCAGGGTTATTTCGGCTACTGAACGCTTACCTTGGCGCAAAGTTAACATGGCTGCTTCAGCTGTTGCACCTCGATTGGGGTCATCAAACACCTGCCCCATGGCTGAAATAAAAGCACAAGGTGATTCAAAACATCATCCTCAGTCTCAATCAAGGGTTTGCCCACATCAAAGGCCTTATTGGTAAGCACATGATTATAGTAAGCACTTTGGATCGTTCAGTGGGAAATTGTGAAGCATGTGCAGAGAAAAAAAAAATTGCATTGATTAATAAATCCCCTGAATTTCTCACGTTCACCGCAAAACGAAAAGGAGGTAATTTGGGATCCCAGACTTGGGGTTATGGCAGGAGCCTGGGCTCGTTCCTCTAGAGCCTCAATCTGGCTCGCAATTCCTGGGTAGTCTGTCAAACACTTGCAAATTATGATTAGTGAGGTCCTGTAGGCTTGCAAAACGGGTCTTTATAGTCTGTATATCTGCAAGGATTGTATCAGTCACTCCGCAAGTTCTTTATGCGGGCCTCCATCTTCCAGATCTTTTAAGGCAGAGGTGCTGGAAGGAGGAAGAGGAAAGGAAAAAAAAAAACAATAGTGTTTACCTGTGGTAACACTCCAGAGTAAAATTTTAAGGGAATGCGCTCACCTGGAATGGTTGTGAGAAGTCACAACCACTGTCATCACATAAGGTATTAAACGGACATCTGATATCCCAGTCACAGCAGACACGGCTTTCCCAGACCCAGCGACACTAAACATTGTCTCCTGAATCCTGTCATGTATAGTGTACAGTTCCTATAGCGTCTTGTGCTTGGGTGCGAGGGAAAACACAGGAGACATAGGTTGAAAATGAAATGACTTGTATTACTTCATACAAGCATGCTGAAAAGTTCACACAGTTTGCAGGAACAGCGACAGGAGGACCAGCAGGCCAGAGTAACTTCAAGCACTACATAAATCTCCAAAGCAGGTTCAGGATCTCTTCTCTGTACGTAATTCCTCTGCAACATGGATTCACCAAACAGCAGGTTTCCAGAGTCCAAAAGTGTTCCAAGGTTCCTCAGTAGGGAATAGCTGGAGTACAAGTCCAAGGCTTCCAGGAGTCAGGTCACAGACTGATGAGGCTTGATTCAGAAGCACTGATTGTTCAGCTGAGGCTGCTTAAGAAGCAAGAGGGAAGAATCAGGGCGGGAACATGGAAAACTGGGAAACTCCATATTAACTGAGGGCAAGAGCTGCAGAAAGACAGAAAGCAAAATGGCCGAAGGAAAACTGAGTTTCAGGAAACATGTCAACAGAGACAAAGAACCTTACACTGACTTACTGAACCCCAGTAACACAGGAGCAAGTGTTCACTGTGCTAACAGCACTTCCGAGCAACAACTGGCGGTGTTGTGGCCCAGGAATGAGAAGAGAACATGGGGAGGAAGCATGACTTTTTGCCGTTCACACAGCAGGGGAACAGCTGACATTACTGAACCCCAGTAACACAGGAGCAAGTGTTGATGTGCTAACAGCACTTCCGAGCAACAATGGCAGTGTTGTAGCCCTGGAATGAGAAGAGAAACATGGTGGAGGCAGCAGAACTTTTTGCCGTTCACACAGCAGGGGAACAGCTGACATTACTGAACCCCAGTAACACAGGAGCAAGTGTTGACTGTGCTAACAGCACTTCCGAGCAACAACTGGCGGTGTTGTAGCCCAGGGATGAGAAGGAACAATGATGGAGGCAGCAGGACTTTTGCCGTTCACACAGAGGGAACAGCTGACATTACTGAACCCTAGTAACACAGGAGCAAGTGTTGACTGTGCTAACAGCACTTCCGAGCAACAACTGGCGGTGTTGTAGCCCAGGGATAGAAGAGAAATGGTGGAGGCAGCGGACTTTTTGCCGTTTAACACAGCAGGGGAACAGTTGACATTACTGAACCCCAGTAACACAGGAGCAAGTGTTCACTGTGCTAACAGCACTTCCGAGCAACAACTGGCGGTGTTGTAGCCCAGGAAGATTGGAACATGGTGGAGGCAGCAGGACTTTTTGCCGTTCACACAGCAGGGGAACAAGCTGACATTACTGAACCCAGTAACACAGGAGCAGTGTTCACTGTGCTAACAGCACTTCCGAGCAACAACTGGCGGTGTTGTAGCCCAGGGATGAAAAGAGAAACAAGGTGGAGGCAGCAGGACTTTTTGCCGTCACACAGCAGGGGAACAGCTGACATTACTGAACCCAGTAACACAGGAGCAAGTGTTCACTGTCAAACAGCACTTTCCGAGCAACAACTGGCGGTGTTGTAGCCCAGAATGAAGAAGAGAACATGGTGGGGCAGCAGGACTTTTTTGCCGTTCACACAGCAGGGGAACAGCTGACATTACTGAACCCCAATAACACAGGAGCAGTGTTTCACTGTGCTACAGCACTACCGAGCAACAACTGGCGGTGTGTAGCCCAGGGATGAGAAGAGAACATGGTGGAGGCAGCAGGGCTTTTTGCCGTTCACACAGGCAGGGGACAGCTGACATTACTGAACCCAGTAACACAGGAGCAAGTGTTCACTGTGCTAACAGCACTTTCCGAGCAACAACTGGCGGTGTTGTAGCCCAGGGATGAGAAGAGAACATGGTGGAGGCAGCAGGACTTTTTGCCGTTCACACAGCAGGGAACAGCTGACATTACTGAACCCCAGTAACACAGGAGCAAGTGTTCACTGTGCTAACAGCACTTCCGAGCAACAACTGGCGGTGTTGTAGCCCAGGGATGAGAAGAGAACATGGTGGAGGCAGCAGGACTTTTTGCCGTTCACACAGAGGGGAACAGTGACATTACTGAACCCCAGTAACACAGGAGCAAGTGTTCACTGTGCTAACAGCACTTCCGAGCAACAACTGGCGGTGTTGTAGCCCAGGAATGAGAAGAGAACATGGTGGAGGGCAGCAGGACTTTTTGCGTTCACACAGCAGGGAACAGCTGACATTACTGAACCCAGTAACACAGGAGCAAGTGTTTTGACTGTGCTAACAGCACTTCCGAGCAACAACATGGCGGTGTTGTAGCCCAGGGTCAAGGAGGATGTTTTAACACTAGAAGTACTGATGGAGTCATTTGACTCCTTTCGTTTTTTTTTATCTTCTGTGACTACAATTTTTCAGATTCCGGCTTGAAACTCGGTGACTTTTCCTCAAATTGATGTGAAAAAAGATTTTGTGAGAATAAATAATTTTGGTGAAAAATTTGCGCGTTTTTTTTCAAAATTTACCAAGAACTACTGAAGGGAGTCATTTGACTCCTACTATATTTTGAGGTCCTTTTGTCACTAATGTTGCATAAAAGTTTTGTGCATAATTTTTCACTCTGTCTTATTTACCCTGATGTTCATATAGATGTAGTTCAATTTACATGTCAACTTTTTCACATTTTCCTTGTGTTTACCTGTTGTATTACTGTGTAATGCTGAACAAAATAGCTTGTTTACTCTAGGCTCTTATCTTATGCTAATTTTTGATTCATATATATTGACACATATAAAAGAAACTGTACGCTTGCAGAAGCATGCAGGAACAATAATTTACAGTTTACTCTATCTGATGAGGAGCTAGATGCATTCATTGCGATATTCTATGCTCGGGAATATCTGGCACGGAACCGTCACTCGATTAGCAGTATTTGGTGTAATGACTGGGGAATACCTTTTTTCAAAGCGACAATGTCTAGGACCCCCTTTGTTGAAATTATGAGGTTTCTCAGATTTTGATGAGAAATCTACTCAATCGGAGAGACTGCAAACGGACAAGTTTGCTCTATTTTCTACTGTGTGGGACAGGTTTATTGAAAATTGTATGCGTGTTACAAACCTGGCCCATACATAACGGTGGATGAGCAACTTTTCCCAGCAAAACTAGGTGTCCATTCACGCAGTACATGCCTTCCAAACCAGATAAATATGGCCACAAATATTGGCTAGCTGTTGATAAGGAGAGCAAATATCTGGCAAATGGCTTCCTTATCTAGGCAAAGATGACACACGCCGTGCTGAGGACCGTTTAGCTGACCATGTGGTAATAAGTTATTGGGACCGTTTTTGAAAAAAGTTCGCAATGTTTTCAAACCGATAATTATTTTACTTCAGTAAAATTAGCTAAACAGCTAAAAAGCAAAGGAACAACCATCGTGGGAACACTGAACAAGATAAGGCGAGAAGTGCCTAAAAAAATAAAATCCATGAAGAGGAATTGTACAACACTAAAGTGTTTAGAAATGAAGACAATTTTACACTTACAGTATATCAAGGAAAGCCCAACAAAAATGTTGTCATTTTGAGTTCCATCCATCCAGATGTTGTTGTTGCGTCTGATTCCGCTAAAAAAAACTCCAGAAAACGGTAAAGTTTTACAATGAAACAAAATATGGAGTAGATGAAGTGGATCAGATGGCACGAAAAATATACCACGAACATGCACCAAGGAGATGGCCTGTTCATGCATTGAAAATGCCTTAGACTTTGCGGGTATAAATGCATGGATAATATTCAATGAGAAACCCACCAAAAATGTCACGCAAGGCATTTTTGCAAACGCTTGTGAGAGAGTTGAGTGTCCTTATGTCCACAGATAGGGAAAAGGGTTCCACGTCCCAAGTTTCTACATGCTCAGAAGTGATGGTTCAAACAAAATTTTGCCAGATCAAGAAAAGTGCAAGAAAAATAGATCTGTCGGCAATGTAAGACTTGTGGTAAGTCTTTGTGTGGGCAATGTACTGCCATAAATCAAAGGCAATGCCTAAAATGCGAAACACCAAATGTTTAGAAGGTGAATTCGCGCCATATTTTCATTTTTATGCTCCTCCACCTACATTTTCTCTGCTTTTTGTTCTTCAGTTGTTGTTATATGTGTGCACTTGAAATAAAAAAAAATGTTTGAAAAACGTCTATTATAATTATTGTTTTTTCTGTAGAAAAATAAGAAAAGCAGAAAAAAACAATCAAAAGCATTACTGTTGGATCTCAAAATAATTAATACATTACAAAAAATATTAATTATTAATAAATAACCACAAATGAAACTCTAAAAATAAACGAAAACAAGCAAGGAGTCAAAATGACTCCTTTCAGTATTCTAGGCGGGGTCACGAGTCCAGTAGTCCTAGTGTTAAATACTATATCAAGTATTTTCCTTGTTACGTGTCAATTAAAAATGTCTATACTCCAAACAAGAGAAATAAACCTTTAGTACCATAATGATGATTTTACTTAAAAAAAATATATGTAAATTAATAATTTACAAACATAAACGCATACTTAACATGTTGAAAAGCAATGCAAACCACAATTAAATAGGTTAAATAATCTGCTATACGGTTTAAAATAAAAGCATACAGTACATATCAGATCCATTAATGATGGCTAAGTAACAGTATGTACACCATTTTTATTGTGTAGACAATGAATGGCTGACTTAAAAAATAATCAGCATTACAAGTTATCTTTGACATTCATAAAACTTTACATTTGGTGAATAATATCACTAAAAATTTTTTAAAAATATCTAAAATTTCCATCATGTAATACTGATAATATGTGCCAATCATTTATATTAACAAACAAAAAATTTAAAAAGTGCATATGCAGAGTGAAAACAGATATTTATGCCTGACTGTGGACTTGCAAGCATGACAACGGATAGATAAGGTATATATAGATGAGACTGCATAGCCACAGATGGTGAATGGCGATGTAATACTGTACCTCAATAAAGTGTGCGTTACTACTACATCTTTTTTTTATATAGCTTTATAAAAGGTTACGTGCATGTATGGTTGCGCCTTTGTTTGGACGCACAGACTGGCTTCCTGCTGTGACGCGTTGGTATTGTAGCGTCTGTACGTCTTTTGACGCAGACTAACATTCACGGTGCGCATCGTTCATCATCGCAAGCGTTCCGACAACACAAAGGCGTTGTCATGACTGCTTTACTCAGTAAAACATGCACCTATGATGAAACATACACGCATGTGCCCTATTACATAACAAGCTACAAGAAAAACAAGTGTGAGTGTGACACAGCTGTTTTAGTTAAGGTACAGTATTATATCGACATTGTACAGGTGTCGCTATTCAGTCTGATAAATAGATATCATTCACCTATACTATCAGTTGTCGTTCTTTCAGCACCACTTACAGGTATATATTTTGCTATTGTGACTATGCACTATTGACTTTACCAAGGTAATGCATGATTTTTGTTAGCGATTATCATGTTTACATGAAGGACCTTTATGATATGGCTGTTAACTTTCTAAATAAATATGTATTTTTTAAAATGACACAAATATAAGTAATGTTGAAGAGGACTATTCCTACATGCATTGTTTGCACAATATTACAGGTGTACATCACGTCCCTTAATCAACATTGGATTATTATATTTACTTGTATGCTTTTATTTAAAAGGCAAGAACACTGAAGTATAACCTTCGCACTGCAGCAGTTGTCAAAGTTCAACCCACATTATGCACTTCCAACATTGCAGATTTGAGTCATGATGTGAGTTGGATTTGTCTAAGCTATGGAGTGACAAGGTTGACCATCAGTATCCTATAGCATAAGTAGGCTTTTGTGTTTGCATTTGTTTTCGACATGTGCATATCTGTAATAATATGTCACAATTATTTTGTAACAGATTTGTGACAAAGACTAATCATTTTATGGTTTTAAAGTTGACGTTTCAAATGTTTACAGCTTAGAAATCAGGGTGTAGCCTCATATCTATGTGTAGCACTAGACACTTTGACATGTCATGTTTTTTTCACCATGATTAGGTAGCTAGCAGTAATTTTTGCTGGACACACAGCAGGGGAACAGCAGGCGTTACTGAACCCACAAACACATCAGCGATTGTTTTCATCTGTGCATCTAACACTTCTGAGCAGCAACTGGCGGTTTGAAGCCCAGGGTCAAGGAGGGTGTAGGCAGAGGCATAGTATGAGATGTTTGAAGTTGAAGTTGTAGTTAGCAGCAGTAATTTTTTCCAGACACACAGCAGGGAACAGCAGGCGTTACTGAACCCCACAAACACATCAGCGATGTTTTTCTCTGTGCATCTAACACTTCTGAGCAGCAACTGGTGGTGTTGAAGCCCAGGGTCAAGAGGGGTAGGCATAAAATATTGAGTTATTGCCTTGTTACGTGGCCATTGCAATGTATGTACTTCAAAACAAGAATAAATGAAGTTTTACTAGGACAATAAAATGATGAATTTCAATTCCAAGAATAGAAAAATATTTATACTTGAGAGTCCTCTGTGGTTGATACCGTTTAATGGCTAACTGAAAATATGGTAACAAATTCCAAGCTTTCGAGACTACTCAGGTCTCTCATCAGCTAAGACTAAAACAAAAAAAAAAA
>JARQOD010011003.1:0-25112 GCA_033576555.1 Oophaga sylvatica
AGAGTCTGGACTTTCTCCTCAGTGTCAGGGGTCTTTGTGATAAGTTTCTGGAGGACATGTCTTAGTTTCCTCTTCTTCTTCTCAGGGCCCTCATTCAGCATCTCCACCCGATGTCCCCGATGTTCTCCTGCTGAACAATAGACACAGATAGAAGCATTGTCCTCGGTGCAGTAATATTGCAGGATCTTCTTATGGACAGAACATTTCCTTCCCTCCAGAGAAGTGCTGGGATCAGATAAGACGTGTTCTGGTGATTTGCTGTGAGCTCTCAGGTGTTTATCACACAGAGCAGCCTCACAGTGTAGACAGGATCTAACAGCAGGTACAGGAGAGTCCACACAGTAAGTGCAGAAGATCCCATTTTCCATCTGTGTTGGTGGGGTAAACAGGGATTTCTCCATTATTTTACTCAGCGCTAAGTGCCTCATCAGTGCCGGCCGGGCCTGAAACTGTTCTCTGCATTCAGGACAGGAATAAACTCCAGACCCATCCTGTGTATCCAGCGCACGATCAATACAGATCCGGCAGAAGTTGTGTCCACATCTCAACATTACAGGATCTGTATAAGTGCTCAGGCAGATGGAGCAGTCCAGCTCTACTCTCAGATCAGCAGAAGCCATGGTGACAGAGGAAGAGAGAAACCAAAGTAGAATTCTCCTGCTCAAAAGGGTGGGCTAATTTATATTGTGTACAGGGGGGAGGGCTGAGGAGCACAAGGTCACTTACTATTAACCTCTTAATGGACACTTGTGAAAATCACATCTTATATCTGCTGTAAATTTTGTGTCTACATTGTGGTCCCAAGAAAGGATTGAATGTATTGAAAGCCAACATGGACAATATTGTAATATAACGATGGGAGCGTCACTCTGTCTGAAGCCTTTATAGACTGCACAAGCGCGACACGCCTGCGCAGTCTGGCTCCAGACAGAGTGAGGCATCCAGAGCGGTGAGCGTACTGGATGCATACCGCGATCTCCGGTGCCATACTCACATACTTACCTGACCGGGAGGAGCGTTGCCACGGCGCTTCTCTTCTCCCGGGGCAGGAGACCAGGAGTGAGCGTCGGATCGCGCATGCGCAATAGCGCTATCCGACGCCATTTTGCTGAAGACACATTTACAGTGTGTCTTCAGCAATATGGCGCCGGACCGCGCGGTATGGGCGTGTGCGTACTCCGGCGCCGCTCTCCTCCCCCGTCGTCCAGCTGAACGGAACAGCGCTGGAGCACAGGTGAGTATAAATGTTTGTTTTTTTTGGGGTATCTGTGCAGTTTAATAGCCGTGAGGGGGCCATGCACATCAGGATAGGGGGGGCGTGAGGGGACCATGCACATCAGGGTTGGGGGGTGAGGGTACCATGCACATCAGGATTGGGTGGTGAGCGGACCATGCACATCAGGGTTGGGGGGTGAGGGGACCATGCACATCAGGATTGGGGGGTGAGGGGACCATGCACATCAGGATTGGGGGGTGAGGGGGCCATGCACATCAGGATTGGGTGGGTGAGGGGACCATGCACATCAGGGTTGGGGGGTGAGGGGACCATGCACATCAGGATTGGGGGGGTGAGGGGACCATGCACATCAGGATTGGGGGGGTGACGGGACCATGCACATCAGGGTTGGGGGGGTGAGGGGACCATGCACATCAGGATTGGGGGTGAGGGGACCATGCACATCAGGATTGGGGGGTGAGGGGACCATGCACATCAGGATTGGGGGGTGAGGGGACCATGCACATCAGGGTTGGGGGGGTGAGGGGACCATGCATACCAGGATTGGGGGGGTGAGGGGGCCATGCACATCAGGATTGGGGATGAGGGGACCATGCACATCAGGATTGGGGGGTAAGGGGGCCATGCACATCAGGATTGGCGATGAGGGGACCATGCACATAAGGGTTGGGGGGTGAGGGGACCATGCACATCAGGATTGGGGATGAGGGGACCATGCACATCAGGATTGGGGGTGAGCGGACCATGCACATCAGGATTGGGGGGTGAGAGGACCATGCACATCAGGATTGGGGGGTGAGAGGACCATGCACATCAGGATTGGGGGGTGAGGGGACCATGCACATCAGGATTGGGGGTGAGCGGACCATGCACATCAGGATTGGGCGATGAGGGGACCATTCATACCAGGATTGGAGGGTGAGGGGACCATTCATACCAGAATTGGGGGTGATGGGACCATGCATTCCAGGATTGGGCGGGAGGTGACCATGCATACCAGGATTGGTGGGTGAGGGGACCGTGCATACCAGGATTGGGGGGTGAGGGGACCATGCATACCAGGATTGGGGGGGCGAGGGGCCATGCACATCAGGATTGGGGATGAGGGGACCATGCACATCAGGGTTGGTGGGTGAGGGGACCATGCACATCAGGGTTGGGGGGTGAGGGGACCATGCACATCAGGATTGGGGGGGTGAGGGGGACCATGCACATCAGGATTGGGGGGTGAGGGGACCATGCACATCAGGATTGGGGGGGTGAGGGGACCATGCACATCAGGATTGGGGGGTGAGGGGACCATGCACATCAGGGTTGGGGGGTGAGGGTACCATGCACATCAGGATTGGGTGGTGAGGCGGACCATGCACATCAGGGTGGGGGGTGAGGGGACCATGCACATCAGGATTGGGGGGTGAGGGGACCATGCACATCAGGATTGGGGGGTGAGGGGGCCATGCACATCAGGATTGGGTGGGTGAGGGGACCATGCACATCAGGGTTGGGGGGTGAGGGGACCATGCACATCAGGATTGGGGGGGTGAGGGGACCATGCACATCAGGATTGGGGGGGTGAGGGGACCATGCACATCAGGGTTGGGGGGTGAGGGGACCATGCACATCAGGGTTGGGGGGTGAGGGTACCATGCACATCAGGGTTGGGGGGTGAGGGGACCATGCACATCAGGGTTGGGGGGTGAAGGGACCATGCACATCAGGATTGGGGGGTGAGGGGACCATGCACATCAGGATTGGGGGGGTGAGGGGGCCATGCACATCAGGATTGGGTGGGTGAGGGGACCATGCACATCAGGGTTGGGGGGTGAGGGTACCATGCACATCAGGGTTGGGGGGTGGGGGACCATGCACATCAGGGTTGGGGGTGAAGGGACCATGCATCCAGGATTGGGGGTGAGGTGGCCATGCACATCAGTATTGGGGGGTGAGAGGACCATGCACATCAGGATTGGGGGGTGAGGGGACCATGCACATCAGGATTGGGGGGTGAGCGGACCATGCACATCAGGGTTGGGGGGTGAGGGGACCATGCACATCAGGGTTGGGGGGTGAGGGTACCATGCACATCAGGATTGGGGGGTGAGCGGACCATGCACATCAGGTTGGGGGGTGAGGGGACCATGCACATCAGGATTGGGGGGTGAGGGGACCATGCACATCAGGATTGGGGGGGTGAGGGGGCCATGCACATCAGGATTGGGTGGGGACCATGCATCAGGTTGGGGGAGGGACCATGCACATAAGGATTGGGGGGTGAGGGGACCATGCACATCAGGATTGGGGGTGAGGGGACCATGCACATCAAGGGTTGGGGGACTGAGGGGGACCATGCACATCAGGATGGGGTGAGGGGCCTGCCACAGGTTGGGGGGGGGACCATGCACATCAGATGGGGGTGAGGGACCATGCACTCAGGTTGGGGGTGAGGGGACCATGCACATCAGGATTGGGGGTGAGGACCATGCACTCAGGTTGGGGGTGAGGGGACCATGCACATCAGGATTGGGGGTGAGGGGACCATGCACATCAGGATTGGGGGTGAGGGGACCATGCACATCAGGATTGGGGTGAGGGACCATGCACATCAGGTGGGGTTGGGGGGTTGGTGAGGGGACCATGCACATCAGGTTGGGGGGTGAGGGGACCATGCACATCAGGATTGGGGGGTGGGACCATGCACATCAGGATTGGGGGGAGGGACCATGCACATCAGGATTGGGGGGGGTGGGGGACCATGCACATCAGGATTGGGGGGTGAGGGGACCATGCACATCAGGATTGGGGGGTGTGAGGGACCATGCACATCAGGATTGGGGGGTGAGGGACCATGCACATCAGGATTGGGGGGTGAGGGGACCATGCACATCAGGATTGGGGGGTGAGGGGACCATGCACATCAGGATTGGGGGGTGAGGGACCATGCACATCAGGATTGGGGGGTGAGGGGACCATGCACATCAGGATTGGGGGGTGAGGGGACCATGCACATCAGGATTGGGGGGTGAGGGGACCATGCACATCAGGGTTGGGGGTGAGGGGACCATGCACATCAGGATTGGGGGGTGAGGGGACCATGCACATCAGGATTGGGGGTGAGGGGACCATGCACATCAGGATTGGGGGGGGGTGAGGAGGGGACCATGCACATCAGGATTGGGGGTGAGGGGACCATGCACATCAGGATTGGGGGAGGGGTGCACGTGGGGGGGGGGACCATGCACATCAGGATTGGGGGGTGAGGGGACCATGCACATCAGGGTTGGGGGGTGAGGGGACCATGCACATCAGGATTGGGGGGTGAAGGGGACCATGCACATCAGGATTGGGGGTGTGAGGGGACCATGCACATCAGGATTGGGGGGGGTGGGGGAGGGACCATGCACATCAGGATTGGGGGGTGAGGGGACCATGCACATCAGGATTGGGGGGGTGAGGGGACCATGCACATCAGGATTGGGGGGTGAGGGGACCATGCACATCAGGGATTGGGGGGTGAGAGGGGACCATGCACATCAGGATTGGGGGGTGAGGGGACCATGCACATCAGGATTGGGGGGTGAGGGCGGGTACCATGCACATCAGGATTGGGGGGGAGAGGGACCATGCACATCAGGATTGGGGGGTGAGGGGACCATGCACATCAGGATTGGGGGGTGAGGGGACCATGCACATCAGGATTGGGGGGTGAGGGGACCATGCACATCAGGATTGGGGGGAGGGGAGAGGGGGGGGGACCATGCACATCAGGATTGGGGGGTGAGGGGACCATGCACATCAGGATTGGGGGGTGAGGGGACCATGCACATCAGGATTGGGGGGTGAGGGACCATGCACATCAGGATTGGGGGTGAGGGGACCATGCACATCAGGATTGGGGGGTGAGGGGACCATGCACATCAGGATTGGGGGTGAGGGGACCATGCACATCAGGATTGGGGGGTGAGGGGGACCATGCACATCAGGATTGGGGGGGTGAGGGGACCATGCACATCAGGATTGGGGGGTGAGGGGACCATGCACATCAGGATTGGGGGGGTGAGGGGACCATTCATACCAGAATTGGGGGTGATGGGACCATTCATACCAGAATTGGGAGGTGAGGGGACCATGCATTCCAGGATTGGGCAGGAGGTGAACTTGCATACCAGGATGAGGAATTGGGTGCCATGCATAGTTGATTTGGGTGGGGGTGAGGGGACCATACATACCAGGATAGGGATGAAGGGTGCCATGCATACCAGAATAGGAGGGGGGAAGCACATACCAGAATGGGAGACCATGTACCTATAAAAATGCTTGCCACCCGGGCGTAGAACGGGTTCATCACTAGTTGTAATATAAATGACTGAACTCACATTTTGATCTACAAACAGTGGATAATAGCACTAAAGGTTTTCAAAGTGATAGAACAATGCTGTGGGGGTCATAAAACCTGTTAGGCAGGACGGCCATTGTGTGTCCTGTGGGGGCTTTTGTTCTTATCTCCACCCTAAATGGATTTGAACCTGTCCTCAGGTGTTTTTCGCACAAAGACCTTTTGGCTATAAACAATGATTTGCCAATGTCATGAGGATCCAGCCACACTTAAGGGTATGCCACACTGAACAACATCGCTAACGGGATCGCTAAAAAACGTCACTATTTAGCGATCCCGTTAGCGATGTTGTTGTGTGCGGCATCTGTCAGCGACGAGCTCCCTGCTGAGATCCTGCTGTGATCTCGCTCGTCGCTGGAATCGTTCCGGACCCTATTTTATCGTCGGCGCCCCCGCTGGTAAGTATATATCGCTGAGTGTGGCACCTTTTCTTAGCGATTTAGCGGTACTTTTGTACCGCTAAAGTCGTTAAGGAGATCGCTAACCGCGATAGCGTCCTTAACGACATCGCTAAATTAGGTAGCTACTAGCGATATAAAAACAATCCCGCTAGCGATCTCATTAGTATGCGACGCTAACGAGATCGCTAGCGGGATTGTGTAGTGTGGCAGTACCTTTAGGACTCTACCTCATCACTTTAAATTACACCATAACTGTGACAGCTCTTTACTCAGAGTAAAAGGTATTGATATGTTAATTCCAGGTATTCGTGGTGGTAATTTGAGTCAGAGATTATCCCAAAAAGAAACTAGATGGATTTGGGTTCTAGACACGGTCTATCCAAAGGGTCTTAATGAAAGTTTTTCTTCTTTCCTATAGAATTTTCTATGGTTAGGACTGATCTTCTGTTTTAAGCATGTGTGGTGTTTTCCTTGATTTTAATTGTTTTTATTTTTTCCAGTTTCTTCCACCTTCATGTCACTGATGGAGAATTTTTGACCATGATTTTGATGCTTTCATCCCATCAGATTGATCTATTCACACCAATCAGCAAATTATTCTAATTAATATTATTGTTACCCATGCTTTATAATATGCAATTGATGGTTGTATTATTATTTTTTTTGCTATGTTAAATACAGTATTATCTATGCCATATGACCTTCATATCTGTCACTGTTGTCAGACCATGCAGTGTGCCGTTCCTTTTGCCTTCAAGAACGTTTTGTCCATATATTTGATTCTTTTGTTATTTGGCACATAGTGGTCCTACACACCTAAATTCCACATGATCGCCGCCTCTATTATACTCACGGCCGGTACGCGCCCCCTTCCGTGACTCTGGCATGCCTGGCGGTTCTCGGCGTCTCATTGTGCCATGGTGATTGGTCACGTGGTGTGACGTCATCGGGCACATGACGCCGACGCCGTCAGGCGTCCCCGGTTGCCGGGACGACGGGCGCGTCATTGGAGGCCGTTCCAAGCGCGCTCTGATGACGATCTTGTGCCTTGGATATGCATACATCTAAACTTTGGGCAGCAGTGGAATTTTCAATGACAGTAAGCTGTGTTTATCTATGCGGGCATACATATGACCATTGATACTAGTTATTGCTGATTCTCGCTGTTTTCTGAGTGATATTATGACTTATGTAGTATTATGGGACAGGTGTGTAGTCCACACGTGATTGGTGGCAGGCTGCTTTTATACCCCTCACTTCCTCTTCCCCTTCACCCCTTGAGAAAGGCACACTAGCCGAAACGCGCGTCGGGGTGGACGCACCTGGTGTTAGTCTCTTCACCTGAACAGGTATACCGTTACTCTTTATGGCACTAACTGCAAATTTTTGTGAGGTCCTATGTGTTTGGGTGGCAGATGTGTCCTGGACATTTTGATGCAATTTTATGCTTATAACTATGGTGATAAAACTATCATTCTGGAACATCTTGACTGTCATATACAATCCTGCAGCCATATTAACATCTTAATGACTGTTTTTGCCAATATCTATATACTTATGCAATCTCTGCACTTGCAGATTTGTGATTATTTTTCATCTATGTAATTTGGCCAATTTTTCACCTGTGTGCGTCCTATTCTTCCCACTAGTGCTTATTGGCATGAGCCCTTGTCACTGTTTTTCCTGCTCCTTTTTTATAAATTGATGTTTAATAAAATATTTTGTACTTTATCTTGGGACTGTTTGATCGTTTTTTCTTCATTGATATTAGTAGTTCAGCGATTGTCCGTATATTTATATCCATCCAAATATGCCCTACTATTTTGATATACTAAACAAGCAGTAATTTATATATGGGTATGTTTTTCAATAAGGTTATTTATTATGTAAATTAATGTAAATGTAAATTAAACCACACTCTTGTTAAGGGTATGCCACACTAAACGAGATCGCAAACGAGATCGCTAACGAGATCACTAAAACGTCACTATTTAGCGATCTCGTTAGTGACCTCGTTGTGTGTGGCATGTAGCATCGATGTGGCCCCTGCTGTGATGTCGCTGATCGTTCACTAGAGTTCTGGACCGTTTTTTGATCGTTGGCGTCCCGCTGGTGAGCCTGAATCGCTGTGTTTGGCACCTTTTGAGAATGACGAGTGACCTCGTTTGTGACGCATATGACAGCGGCGCAGGCGGGACTAGGGTGTTTAGCGTCACGGAGTGGATCGCAATATCTGTAAGTTCTCTTTTGCGTCACAGAGAGGATCGCAGAAGTTGCAAAGCAGGCTAGCAGGACGCAGAGAGCAGCAGCGATGCTGGAAATTCCTATGAATCAGAAGTGCTCAGTACATGCTAATGACAGATCCTAACGACCGCCAAAGTCGTTAAAGAGATCGCTGACCGCTGATGTGTCGTTTATGAGATCTCCTGTTTGGCAGCTACTAGCGACCTAAAAGAGATCACACCAACGATTGCGTCGTTATCGTGATCGCAAACGAGATCGCTAAGTGTGGCAGTACCTTTAACCCTTGCTCTGCAGCCTTGTACCTGCTTACACTTGTGCTGTGGGGGGTCATAAAAGTCAGGAAGGGGTTAGCCCCCCCTTAGTGAGAATTTGGGTAAAAAATGATTACATTCGTTAGATCTTTGTTAGATCCGGTTTGATCAACCAAAACTAACGTTAGATCAAGCCTACAAAATGAGATATTTACGATCTTTTCCAGGGGGGCTAACCTGTAGCTAGCCCCCCCAACTTTGAAATTTGCCATTTTTTGGATGGATTCTGATAGATATTCGTTAGGTCTGGTTTGATCAGCAAAAATTAACGTGAGATCTCCTTTCCTTCCCGAGATATTGGGGGTGTCAGGTGGGGGGTTAGGTACAGGTTAGCCCCCCCTAATTTTAAATTTGCCATTTTTTTGGATGGATTCTGATAGATATTCGTTAGATCCGGTTTGATCAGCAAAAATTAACGTGAGATCTCCTTTCGTTCCCGAGATATTGGGGGTGTCAGGTGGGGGTTAGGTACAGGTTAGCCCCCCCTAATTTGAAATTTGCCATTTTTTGGATGGATTCTGATAGCTTTTCGTTAGATCCATTTCTGCAGCTGTCCTGAGGTGTAGATGGAGGGGTCCAATTGGGGGAGACCAACAGAGAGAGAGTGAAGTGAGGAGGTGGTGAGTGAGTGGGACAATCTGAAAGTTCGGTCAGTGAGTCATTCTCGTCCCCCATGATGCCTATGTTGTGACCACGCACCACAATTGTGGGTTACCAGAGCAATGGGGTACTCAGAGCCGAGCCCATGGAAGTCTATGGGGTTGTCACAGGTAGCGGTGGCTCGGTCTGTGGCCCTGGCGGTCAGGCGTATGTTGGGGGTATATTTACAGGGGATAGGTATATATACAGTTCGTGACGCCACCTGTAGTTCTCTGATCACTAAGACCAGCGCTGCTGTAGATCTCTGAGGGGATGGTGTGGCAGCTAGATGTCGGGTCCCCTACAGGTAGGACTCTTCCCTCAGGGCTATGATGATGACGATGTTGTGCAGGGATACAATTAAATGAAACAGTCTCACACATCAAAGCTTCTTTCCATACCTTTTACTTCAAGTTGTTCAGGCAGGTCCCGGGAAGTTGATGAGGTAGATGGAGGATGAGTTTTGAGGTAACGGCAGAGCAGTTTAGGGGCCTCCTTTACTTTCCAATATGATGAGTCCAACCTGCATAAAGCTAAGTTCACTCTGATTTCTCCAGCTTCTCCAAAGCTGTACTGCCCGGTCAGTTTTGTGGTCGGAGCCTTCTGGTGATGGAACTAGGTTCTTGTTTTTGCTGATCAGGCTCAAAGTCCCTATTCCACCGGACCCCTGTTACGTACTGACACTCCAAGGACTGCTTGCTGCGACCTAAGGTCCAGTAAGACTCTGGTTTTTCTATCACTATGCCTAAAGCTATAGTGACACTTCGGTCGCCAGTGACCAGTGAGCAATGTGCAGGATAATCCAATCCTTAAGGCAACTCTTAGAATCCTTTTCCTCTGCGCCCTTCGACCTGCTCACTCTCTCAATATCAGCACTGACTAGGCTGGGATAATATTTGGTTATCCGTACTAGCCTCCACTACTGTACTGTCTCTTTGTATCGACAGGAATCTTGGTTCCCCAACAGGCACTAGTCCTGACTCCCTCCACTCTCTCAGGAGAACTTCAGACTCTCTTGTGCTAAAAAGGCCACTCCCCTCTACACCCCTGCTGGGTGTGTCTGAAGTGGGTATGCCTCATGTAGAACCCTTAACCGTTACCTCTCCACTCATCCTCCTAGTATTGTGTGCCTTACATACCAGGGCTACACACCTACAGACCCGCCTCTTCGCAATTATCACAGCACACTGCCCCCCTTTCTCACCGCGACACATCGCCAGTGAAGTCCGGATGCTGCCCACATCTGGCCCCCGCCGAAGTCGCCGCTGCTGAAACGGATCTAACGAATATCTATCAGAATCCATATAAAAACCGGCAAATTTCAAAGTACAGGGGGCTTGTTTTTTGCATAGCAAGTTGTATTTTTCCTTGGCACCACTTTGGAGTGCATATAATGTTTTGTATAACTTTTATTTATTTTTTAGGAGAGGGAAAATTTAAAAAAATAATAATTACGCTAATGTTTTTTGAGTTTTATTTTTAGTTAATTTCCCGTGCGGTAAAAATAACAGAATAACTTTATTCTCCGTGTCAGGTCGGACACACCGATACCAAATTTATGTTATTTTTTTTTTTTACTACTACTGAGCTGCTTCCTCACCACCACCTGAGCTGCCGCACCCTCGACCTTATTATTATTATTATTATACATTGATATAGCGCCATTTATTCCATGGCGCTTTACATATGAAAAGGGAAAAATATAGACAAGTACAATAAACATGTGCTAGACAAGGGACACACAAGTACAGAAGGAGAGAGGACCCTGCCCGCGAGGGCTCACAGTCTACAGGGATGGGTGAGAATACACTAGGAAAGGGTAGAGCTGGTCGTGCGATTGTTCAATAGACTGAGGATCATTGTAGGCTGTAGGCTTGTCGGAACAGGTGGGTTTTCAGGTTCTTGAAGGTTTCCGTTGTTGGTGAAAGTCTGATGTTTTGCGGCAGGGAGTTCCAGAGTATGGGGGAAGCCCGGGAGAAGTCTTGTATGCGGTTGTGGGAAGAAGAGATGAGGGGGGAGTCGAGAAGGAGATCTTGAGAGGATCGAAGGTTGCGTGTGGGTAGGTAGCGGGAGACCATGTCACAGATGTATGGAGGAGAAAGGTTGTGGATTGCTTTTTATGTCATGGTTAGGGTTTTGAACTGGAGCCTCTGGGCAATAGGAAGCCAGTGAAGGGCCTGGCATAGGGGGGAGGCTGGGAAATAGCGGGGAGACAGGTGGATTAGTCGGGCAGCAGAGTGTAGGATGGACTGGAGTGGTGCCAGAGTGCTAGAGGGGAGGCCAGACAGTAGGAGGTTGCAGTAGTCAAGACGTGAGATGATAAGGGCGTGCACTAGTGTTTTTGTGGTTTCATGGTTGAGGAATGCGCGGATCCTTCTGTCTTTTCCCCGCTATCCCGTAGAATGTAAGTCCGCAAGGACAGGGTCCTCTCCCCTCTGTAGCAGTCTGTCATTGTAAATTTGTTTACTGTTAACGATATCTATAACTTTGTATGTAACCCCTTCTGTACAGCACCATGGAATTAATGGCGCTATATAAATAATAATAATAATAGTTTCAAATAAACATTACTGCATGTAAGATGGAAAGTGATCCTACTTAATCGCCAATACACCATGGACATCTCAGTGTTTTGGTTGGAATTTCATTGTAAAGTTGAACTGTCATCAAAAAATAGATTTTGTTTAAAGGGTACCGGAACCTTTTTTTATTTTTTTTTAATTCTGTCATGCTGTGGCTGCTGGTATGTGCGGCAGTATGGCGGGACATCTGTCCCCCAAAGTCGCTGCACAGATCGGGGGCCCCTCTACCCCCGCCGAATCTGGTGAGTGGAAACCTTCAATGACCTGGTGATGAACCAGGTCATTAGGCATAACGCCCACTGCCGCTGAAGCCCGTCCACCGACAGCCATTGAACGGGCCAAGGGCCGACGTCACGTGACGCGGCAGTCTGCTGCATCATGTGATGTTGCAGGGGGCGTGGCCTTCATTCCAGGAAGCAGCCGCAACGCAGCCACTCCTGGCCTGCCCCCGGCCCGAGGACCTTGACTCATTTAGCATTTTACCAGATCAGTCAAGCGATTCCTGGCTATGGCGGTGGGAGGAGGGGGGACGTTGCATTTGCAGCAGCACTGCGGGCTGCAGGAGGCCTGGAGCACAGCTGCAGCTGCACACAGTTTTCTGTCATGCTGTGGCCGTCAGCCACAGCATGACAGAATACAGAGTAAAGGTTCAGGTACTCTTTAACGCTGTGTCCATGCTCACAATTTTTCCCCATCAATGATTACTATCATGGCAGGAAAAAAAAAGGCGAGGTGACGGTCCCATTCACTTTGAATAGGACTATTATTACAATTTTTCGTTTCACCACTACTTCATCGTCCCGTCATGTCATCGTAAGACTGGGTGGGACAGTAGTGGGGAGAAAATGCTGCTAGCAGCATTATTCTTGCCGTCAATCACTGATGGTCAGAGCACTGCCTGTCTTCTGAGAATTAATAATTTTCAATGCACTTTCAGGCCGCCGACTATCATTTCTCTGGCACCTCCTCTGGTTCATGAGCTGGAGGTGGTTGGATAGCTAACGTCTGGCACACTCTTGTGTACTTGCAATCTGCACATGAGCCTGCATGGAAGTGAACAGTGCCAGCAGGGGAGTTCCTCAAGTATACTGGATGATGCCTGCCATCTAAACACATAAGCTGGAGGAGACAGATAAGATAATTAGACTGCATGCCTCTGCACACCCATCAGTCTGAGAATGCCTCTTTAATGGGCATTATGCTTCTTTTTCTTTTGGATTTATATATGTTGGTGTGCTTAAAGGGAATCTTCCACCTAATGCTACCCTATGCAGCTGTCAGCAGGCCTGTATTGTCCTGCAGGTGTCGCGACCACGCACCACAATTGTGGATACCAGGGCTATGGGGTACTCGGAGCCGAGCCCATGGAAGTCTATGGGAGTTGTCACTGGTAGCGGTGGCTCGGTCCGTGGCCCTGGCGGTCGTGGCGATGGGGGATATTTACAGGGGATTTGTTAGGATAGGTAGTTCGTGACGCCACCTGTGGTATCTGGTTAATGGAACCAGCGCTGCTATGAGGACTTTCACAGGGGATGTTATGGGGCAGCTTGGTAGTAAGTCTCCCACAGGTGAGACGTGTCCCTGGAAGTCTATGGTGATGATGATGCAGGGTGTAGTAAGAATTCAGTCACACACAGTGCAGCTTCTTTCCATACCTTTACTTGCAGGTGGTTAAGGCAGGTCCCGGGGAGCTGGTCGGGGTGGAGAGTGCACATTCGGGTAGCAGCCGAGCAGGTTAGAGGCCTCCTTAACTTCCATATCATGTGAGTCCTACTTGCTTGAAGCAAAGTTAACTCTGTATCTCTCCAGCTGTCTCAATAGCTGTACTGCCCGGCCAACATTGTGGTGGAAACTTCTAGGTGGTGAAAACTAAGTCTATATTTGCTGATCAGGCTAGACCCGTCTTCCCTGTCTCCGGTTACGTATTGACACTTAGGGCTGCTCTCTGCGACCTGTAGTCCAGATGCCTCCGGTTTTCTTGTTACTAAGCCTGAAACTGTAGCAACGCTTCGGACCCCGGTGTCCGGCAATTTAGTGCAGGCAATCCAATACCTAAAGCACTTCTCTATGTCTTCTCCACTGTGCCCTTCGCCCTGCTTCTGCTCTTTGCATAAGCACTTGTAGCTTTCGATGGGAAAGTCAGCTTTCTCCCGAGCTCGCTGAGCAGCTCCCAGTTTCCTCCTTGTTTCAGCTTCTACTGAGGTACAGATTAAGGATAGCTCTGACTAGGCTAGGATGATGCTCTTCACCCGTACTAGCCTCCACTTCTTTGTCAGATGAGCTATGCTAGCTCTGCGAGGATTCAGTCCTCTCTCCTAGTCCAGACTAGACTGGCACTGATCTGCACTGTCCTGAGACAGGAAACTGACTCCTCTGAGCTCTTCTCAGACAGGAAACAGACTGACTCTGCTACGTGTCACCACCTCCTATACCCCTGGTGGGCGTGTCTAAAAATGTGAGTGGCAGTGAATGCATATCAAGCTTTAGCTGTTACCTTCCTGTGCACTTTCCTGGATTTTCATGTGTGCCTGCGAAGCTGGGCTACACATCCCCCCTTGGTAAAACACAGCACTCCCGGGCTGTAAAAGACAAAAAGAACATTTTGTTTTGCATTAACAATAACATTTCAAACTCTTCCCATCCGGGAGGTGAGGATGCTTGAACGTTACAATTTGTACAATAGGAAAATACAAAAGTATCAAATTATCAAACATTCTCATATATACAAGATACTTGTGGAGGACCCGCACCAAAAACCTCCCACGTGGGTCCTGGGTGGGCTGCAGGACTTCTGACTGCAGACCTCGTTCTGGGCCCACCATACGGGTTTTTCTTCTGAGGTTGATAGTAATGGTTTCATGTCAAACCAAGATAAGGCACCGTAGTGCAACTATTTACAAGAATGTTTTTGGGCTGGCATAGTCCACAGCCACGCAGTCCATTGGCATGGTTAAAACACATTTCAAATAATTACATTAATACTTTTTCAAACTTTATACAATTTGTCAGATGCAATAAACCCTGTCTGGGTCTACTCCTGATAGCGAAGAGGTAGTTTACCTTTAGTGATACGTTCTGACCTACGTGGGGTAGCGTCAGGTATAGTAATCTCTAACCTTTCTGTTCTGCGTAACGGCAAACTATAGATACGACTCCACCTCTCTAGGGACCTGGCAAGCATGCTAGTGACTGGACGAGGCGGTACTGCTTCACCAGCTCCATCAGGGGATTCCACTACTTGCAGGGCTTCTTCTTGCGGGTCCGCTTCTTGGGGTTCTAATGGTTGAGGGCCTGCTGGAACAGGTTCTTCTGGAACTGGCTCAACTGGCACAATTGGTATTACTGGTTGTAGAGACTCCTCTTGCGGTTGATAAAACTGCAGCACAGGAATAATTACAGCGTCTCCCAATCTGGGCCAATCCGCAGGTAAATCTCCCAAATCCGTGTGTATGACCGCTTCAGCACTCTCTTTCTGAAGGACAACAGGGTTTTCTTCACGGAGCTTTAATGGGCCAGGACACAACTTTAAATGATCTCTGGACACCGTTGCCGTCGTTTTTCCTCCATCCTTACTAATGGCACAGACCTTTCTGTTATCAAAATTGGAATTTTGCACGACGTATGGCTCCTGTTCCCACTGATCATCCAACTTGTGTGTTCTTCTTTTCCTTTTGAGCACCATTTCTCCAGGCATTAAAGGCTTAGCGGGAGCATTTTTGTTATAGTTCTTCTCTTGCTTTTCTCTTACTCTGTTGAGACTGTCTTCTACGCAGGCTTGAACTCTCTTGTACTGTTCCTGTCGAGTTGTGTCCCAATCTTCAGCACTGTCATCAGCCTCTGGTTCTACCACTCCCAGCTCCAAATCCATTGGCAGTCTTCCAGGTCTTGCTCTCATAAGGTAAGCTGGAGTGCAGTTGGTGGAACTTACTGGGATGTGGTTGTACAAGTCAACCAGGTCGGGTAACAAGTCTGGCCACCGATTCCTTTCTTCCAGGGGTACAGTTTTCAGTAAATCCATGACAATGTGATTCATTTTTTTCACAAAGGCCGTTGGTCTGAGGGTGGTATGGCGTTGTTCTGATCTTTTTACATCCATACAATTGACAGAATTCCTGAAACAGTTCAGCTTCGAATGCAGGACCTCGATCAGTCAGCACCTGCTCCGGATATCCGTGTGGTCTGCAGAAACTTGCTTGGAAGGTTCTTGCTGCTGTCTCTGCTGTCAGATCCTTGACAGGGGCGACCACGAGAAATCTGGAATAGTGATCCACCATGGTCAGGGCATAGGAGTATCCTGACCTGCTTGGGGACAACTTGACGTGATCCAATGCCACGATCTCCAAGGGACGAGTCGTCCGGATAGGCTGCAGGGGTGCCTTCTGACTACCGTAGTCTTTACGTCTGAGGCCACAAGGTCCACAGTTCCGGCACCACTTCTCGATGGAGCTGCGCATCCCTACCCAGTAGAACCGACACCTCAGTAGGGTCTCCAGCTTCCTCCAGCCAAAGTGCCCCGCTTGATCGTGGTAGGCCTCTAATACCATTTGGATGTCTGCTTTGGGAACCACTATTTGCCAAACCATCTCATGGGTCCTTGGGTCGACGTATCTCCTGCACAACTTCTCACGGTATATGAACAACCGGCTTCTTTCATTCCACAGGAGCTTTGCTGGCATAGGTGCGTCTTTCTCCAAGGAGGAACCTTCTTGTTTTATCAGCTCCTTGATACGGCTGACCACTGGATCGCTGTCTTGAGTCTCCTTCCAGCTGTGATGGGGTAAAGGGTTCAACATCTCACCACACCGCTTTCTGTAGACTCGTTGCTCTTGGACCATCCCATTTCGATGGAACGCAGGTAGCTCAATTTCTTCCAAATCATCTGATTCTTCCTCCGTGTCGGACTCGTGCGGCATTCTGGACAAGGCGTCTGCGTTAGCATTTTTACGGCCCGCTCTATACTTGATGGTAAACTGATAATTTGACAACCGAGCCATCCAACGTTGCTCCATGGCTCCCAGCTTGGCTGTTTCCAGATGCGTCAAGGGGTTTATTGTCTGTAAACGCAGTGAACCTGTTGGAGGCAAGGCAATGTTTAAATCTTTCGGTAATGGCCCAGACCAGCGCCAGGAACTCCAGTTTGAAGCTGCTATAGTTTTCCGGATTCCTCTCAGTTGGCCTGAGTTTTCTGCTGGCATATGCGATGACTTTTTCTTGGCCGTTCTGCTTCTGACTGAGGACCGCTCCTAATCCTTCGTTACTGGCATCTGTGTATAGCAGGAATGGTTGGCTGTAATCTGGGTAGGCTAAGATTTCATCGCCGGTAAGGATCTCTTTCATCTCTTTGAATGCCTCAGCTTGTTCTTTATCCAAGTGGAATGGGGAATTCCTGCTCTTAAGGGATTGTCCTACCAGGAGGTCCTGTAGAGGCGCTGCCTTCTTAGTGTAATTTTTCACGAACCTCCTGTAGTAACCGGTTAGTCCCAGGAACTGACGCACCTCCTTTAGGTTCTTCGGCTCTGGCCATTTCTGAATAGCTGTGACCTTCTCGGGGTCCGGCGCTACTCCTTCAGAACTGACAATGTGTCCCAAGTACTGTACCTTCTGTTTGAGCAGGTGGCATTTAGAGGGCTTTAGTTTCATCCCAAACTTGGACAATGACTCAAATACCTCCGCCAGGTGCTTCAGATGATCTTCATATGTCTTAGAGTACACAATTACGTCATCCAAGTACAGCAGCACAGTTTCGAAGTTGAGATGTCCCAGACAGCTCTCCATCACCCTCTGGAATGTTCCTGGGGCACTGCTGAGACCAAACGGCATCCTATCGAACTCGCAGAGTCCCATTGGGGTGGTGAAAGCAGTTTTCTCCCGGTCCTCCTCAGCCACAGCCACTTGCCAGTACCCACTAGTAAGGTCGAGGGTAGAAAAGTAGTTAGCCGTTTTCAGAGCAGCTAAGGATTCCTCTATACGTGGTAATGGGTATGCATCTTTATGTGTTATACGATTTACTTGCCTATAATCTACACACATTCGCATGCTACCATCCTTTTTCTTCACTAGAACCAGAGGTGCTGCCCAGGGGCTACAACTATCCCTTATCACCCCGGCTTTCTTCATGTCATGCAGCATTTCCTTAGCTTTCTGATAATGGGCTGGAGGTATAGGCCTGTATCGCTCTTTGATGGGAGGATGACTGCCTGTAGGGATATGATGCTGTACTCCCTTAATGGTCCCAAAGTCAAGTGGGTGCTTGCTAAATACTTGTGCGTACTCTTGTACCAGCCGTAGTACCCCCTGTTTCTGGTGGACGGAGGTGGTGTCTGTCCCTATATGAAGTTGCTGACACCAGTCCGCTACCGGGGTTGCCGGATCATTATCCTCCGCTGGTTGGCGGGAGGCTAAGGACTCGGTTGTGAGGATAGAATTATTATCTACGGCATGTAATTTAGCAACTGTAGCATAACGTGGCAAATTTACTTCATCGTCCCCCCAGTTGAGAAGTCGTACTGGTACTCTCCCATTTACTACTTCCACTACCCCTCTAGCAATCATGAGTGTAGGTCTGTGTTCTGAGCGATGAGGTTCTACTACCGCTTGGTAGTTCTGTCCCCTCAGACCTATGGCTGCTCTACACCATATTAACATTTCACTCATTGGGGGTATTACAATGGGGTTCGAGTCTGTGACCCGTACATTACCAATTTCACCTTCTGTAAGCTTCGCTTGTTGCTGGCACATCAGGGCCCGGATCTCCCTCTGGATCACTCCCTTCTGCTTTGGCTTGGCAACTTCAGCGAGCTGTTGGAGCAAAAACACAACTTCTCCCAGACAGTTACTGATAATGTTAGTACCTAGTATCACATTTAGACCATTTTCCTCATTTACAGTCTTTACCACTAAAAGTCCCTGATCCTTCAGCTCCACCCTGCCCACTTTTACATTTACGTTTTTGGCTCCAATTACTTCAACAGGGAGACCATTGGTAGCGTACACTGTCAAGTCAGGGCTCGGGGGCTGGAGGCTGTCCATGGACCAAAATTTATTGTAAAGGACGTCAGGTATGATGGTCACCTGAGATCCCGTGTCCAGCAGTGCAGGGATTGCAATCCCGTCCAGAATCATGGACAGGTAGGGCCGTCCACCCACGAACCTGCGGTTCCAGTCTAAGGGGCCTGATGAGTCTACTCCTGGGTGTTGGCCCTCTGACCCAGGATCGGCTCGTTTAAAGGACATTGCTGAGCCATATGACCTTTTTGATTGCAGCGGTAGCAGATGATCTCCCGGCGAGGATGGTGTTGCTCCGGAGTCGCTCCTGGGGGTGGCGTGGTCCTCCTCCGGTGAGGCGACGTCCTCCGTTTCCTCCGGTTCATCCAAGGAACATCCTCCGGACAGTCGGCTAGTAGGATCTTTCCTCCTTCCTCTTTCCGCAGTTGCAGGGCATCCATTACAGTGGCCAAGTTCTTAGTCAGCTGGCGCACTTCTGAGCGCAGACATTCCAACTCACTAGGGGGCGCCACCTGCATTGTAGCTTCTGCCACCTGCGGGGAAAAGGTGGGTACTGCCGGCTTTAGAGTGGCTTCACCCGGGCGATACTGATTTGCCACCTCAGGCTTTTCCAGGGGTCGCAGTCCCTTTATTGCCATGTCCTTTAGAGCATCAAAAGTGGCATCTGGATGATCTAAGGACCACCAGTTTACAGTCCTGCCTTCCTCAGGAGACCTCAGTCCCCGCACAAATTGCTCCTTCAACATTTGGCTCTCATCAATGGGACTTGTGGGGTTAGCCTGTTTAAGAGCTCGCAGGGCCCCCTGTAGTCGGCAGGCGTAGTCCCTAATACTGTCACCCGGTCCCTGGAAGCACTGATAAAATGCCATCTGGAGATCCGTTTCTGTGCGGTCCTCGAAGATGGCCTGTAGCTTTAAGAGAATCGCAGGTACCGACTCCTGGTCTGCAGTGGGCCAAGTCTCTACTTCTCTCTCAGCCGCACCAGCTAACTGTCCTATTACCACTGCAGCTTTTTGCTTTTCAGTCATTAAATACATATCTAAGATGCTACATATTTTCCGTTTAAATCCTGGTAGGGTGCCTGGCTCGCCGCTGTACTGGGGGAGCCACTTTGCTCCAGGCATGTATGGGAGGGTTAGCGGCATGAGCGGGACCACCGGACCAGGTGAGGGGCCTGCACCCCCATCCTGCGGTACGACGCCAAGCGGTGAGCTATTGGGGCCTCCGGCGGGGGCCGCTCCGTCAGCCGGTTGCTGCGACATATTGGTGCCCCCTTGGTTAATCTGAGCCTACCTCTGTCACAGGCTGCAGCGTCGCAGGCACAGCGGTGGAGACAGGACCTTCGTTGCAGGCACAGCGGTGGAGACAGGACCTTCGTCGCTGGACTGTGATGTCAGAGCGTTCATTTCCTGTTTCACAGGACCTGCCGCCGCGTCAGAGTTGGGGCGGGGCCAGGGAACCAGCGCTCACTGTCAGGTACGCCCCCCTTCTTCACCAGCGCCTGAGGGCGCGAATTTTGCGGTAAAGATGGCGGTATTTTGGCGCCAATAATGACATACAGCAAACAGTTCAATCTAGGCACACAGGGCTTACGATCTTGTAAGTTTCGAATCCTGTTCGTGACGCCAAAGTTGTCGCGACCACGCACCACAATTGTGGATACCAGGGCTATGGGGTACTCGGAGCCGAGCCCATGGAAGTCTATGGGAGTTGTCACTGGTAGCGGTGGCTCGGTCCGTGGCCCTGGCGGTCGTGGCGATGGGGGATATTTACAGGGGATTTGTTAGGATAGGTAGTTCGTGACGCCACCTGTGGTATCTGGTTAATGGAACCAGCGCTGCTATGAGGACTTTCACAGGGGATGTTATGGGGCAGCTTGGTAGTAAGTCTCCCACAGGTGAGACGTGTCCCTGGAAGTCTATGGTGATGATGATGCAGGGTGTAGTAAGAATTCAGTCACACACAGTGCAGCTTCTTTCCATACCTTTACTTGCAGGTGGTTAAGGCAGGTCCCGGGGAGCTGGTCGGGGTGGAGAGTGCACATTCGGGTAGCAGCCGAGCAGGTTAGAGGCCTCCTTAACTTCCATATCATGTGAGTCCTACTTGCTTGAAGCGAAGTTAACTCTGTATCTCTCCAGCTGTCTCAATAGCTGTACTGCCCGGCCAACATTGTGGTGGAAACTTCTAGGTGGTGAAAACTAAGTCTATATTTGCTGATCAGGCTAGACCCGTCTTCCCTGTCTCCGGTTACGTATTGACACTTAGGGCTGCTCTCTGCGACCTGTAGTCCAGATGCCTCCGGTTTTCTTGTTACTAAGCCTGAAACTGTAGCAACGCTTCGGACCCCGGTGTCCGGCAATTTAGTGCAGGCAATCCAATACCTAAAGCACTTCTCTATGTCTTCTCCACTGTGCCCTTCGCCCTGCTTCTGCTCTTTGCATAAGCACTTGTAGCTTTCGATGGGAAAGTCAGCTTTCTCCCGAGCTCGCTGAGCAGATCCCAGTTTCCTCCTTGTTTCAGCTTCTACTGAGGTACAGATTAAGGATAGCTCTGACTAGGCTAGGATGATGCTCTTCACCCGTACTAGCCTCCACTTCTTTGTCAGATGAGCTATGCTAGCTCTGCGAGGATTCAGTCCTCTCTCCTAGTCCAGACTAGACTGATGATCTCAACTGTCCTGAGACAGGAAACTTGACTTACTATCTGATCTCTTCTCAGACAGGAAACAGACTGACTCTGCTACGTGTCACCACCTCCTATACCCCTGGTGGGCGTGTCTAAAAGTGTGAGTGGCAGTGAATGCATATCAAGCTTTAGCTGTTACCTTCCTGTGCACTTTCCTGGATTTTCATGTGTGCCTGCGAAGCTGGGCTACACATCGGCACACAGAATAATGACACCAGTGGCGCTCCACTACGAGGTGCCGTCTGGGTGGCACATGCCAGCTATCTAATAGCACGATTAGGCTGGTGATGTGGTCTGTGGTCACTAGAGCCAGCTCTGCTGCCAGCTCTCAGCATTTCAGTGAAGCATTCAACACTCGTGTGAATGACTAATATCCTATATGAATAAATTGGCCAACACAAATAACGTAATGCTGAAGCTTGAAGTCAAGGACTGGTTTGCAGCTACTTGGCACATTTTCCTATTGTGCACTTATGTGCTTAAAGTGGGATTTAATTTCTTAACACACAGCTCTCTAGATCCATTCTCCTGCTGCCATCCGTCTCTGCAGACATTGATCAGCAGATCCATACACACACTCATGCACAGATAAAGATAGGACAATTACACGCAGTAGATCAGACCTTCCTGCATAGAAATATACCATACATAGGAAATCAATACCTACCTTCACATTTAGTGAACACACTTGTACGAGGATGTGTTTCTCTGCTCTTATGACTGAAACTGAACATCCAAAGAAAAGGGTCACACACAGGGTCAAACAGAGGGTGGCATCAAAATCACTCAAAAGTTGATACATTGTGTTGATAAAACTACATGCAAATGTAAAAGGAGCTAAGTGGGTTTTCAAGCCATTGCCCCACCTGGTTTTTCCACATGTGGTTTTCTATGGCATCATGCAGTGCTTAGGGAGCTGATGAGCATGTGAGCGGCTCCATCATGCTGCGTCCCTCAGTTCCGCCGCTATCCCACCTGTTGCTTTTCCTGCCCTGTATTTAACTTTCAGGTAACTTTTGATATTTCATAGAGGCATATCAAAGTTTATCTGCTGACTTAGGCTAAGTTCACACTGCTTAAATATGACACCTGTTTTGTCTGAGCCGGAATTAAACTCTGACTGTGGTACTGCAGGGGTTCCCTGGTGTCTCCTGCTGTCGGGTGAAGTCGCCCCTCCAGTGCCTATGCCGGGGAAACGCCAGGGAACCACAGACAAGCCCTGCAGTACAAGACCCACAGGTAGCCGACAGCAAGGGGAGGCCATGAGTACCCGTGCTGCTGCAGCAAAGCGGGAGGACGATGTGCAGGGCAGCACTGCTCACCGGCATCCCTCTGTTGTGGCACTGTAAGGATTCCCTGAGCTTTCCCACTGGCAAGGTGATGTCACCCCACCAGTGCTCTGCAGCCTGGGGAAATCCCAGGGAACCCCTTCAGCACCATACATCACATGCTCACATTACAGATCAGGTACTACCAGGGGTCAAGTTCTGGGGAAAAAATGTGGGAACTGACCAAGATTTCCTACTTGCCCCCACTCTGATGAGTTACACCAATCTAGTAATGAAATAATACTGCCATACTGTGACTGAATAAAACACCATGCAAAGACCAATATTACTCCTATACAGTGACCATAGATAGGCAGAAACTAGCTACACAGGCGCTCTGCAGACCGCACTAGTGATTATGTTACCTTTAGGCCTCTTTCACACGATCATATGCGTATTGCGCGCGTTAAAAATGCAGCGTTGTCACTGCGTATTTCCCGTCATATTTCCCTGTGATTTGTATTAATGGGCTAATCGTGTAATATGCTACAAAATAGAACATGCTGTAATTTTTATTTTTTTTACACGCATTTGCGTATGCTTGAAAATAACGCATATGAGAATAAACGCATCGGTTTCAATGGGTTCATTTCACTGTGAAATACACATGCGTGAAAACACAGCGTATTACACCACAAAACTAAGATCATGTGAAAGAGGCCTTATATCCAATGGTCACATGCAACGTTTGCTGTTACTGGGGTCATTTGCCTATTTCTAGTCTAGACCGCCACAATGAATTTTCCCAGCCGCTACTTGTCTCTGTAGGATTTTACATTCAGACAGCTATGGGTTAGCCCCCACCCAGAAAAAGATCGGAAATATCTCTGGAACGAAAGGAGATCTAATGTTAATTTTTGCTGATCAAACCATATCTAATGAATATCTATCAGAATCCATCCAAAAAAATTGCAAATTTCAAAGTAGGGGGGCTAACCCATACCTAACCCCCCACCTGACACCCCCAATATCTCGGGAACTAAAGATCTAACGTTAATTTTTGCTGATCAAACCGGATCTAACGAATATCTATAAGAATCCATCCAAAAAATGGCAAATTTCAAAGTAGGGGGGGCTAACCCGTGCCTAACCCCCCACGTGACACCCCCAATATCTCGGGAACTAAAGATCTAACGTTAATTTTTGCTGATCAAACCGGATCTAACGAATATCTATCAGAATCCATCCAAAAAAACGGCAAATTTCAAAGTAGGGGGGCTAACCCGTGCCTAACCCCCCAGCTGTCACCCCCAATATCTCTGGAACGAAAGGAGATCTCACGTTAATTTTTGCTGATCAAACAGGATCTAACGAATATCTATCAGAATCCATCCAAAAAATGGCAAATTTCAAATTAGGGGGCTAGCTACAGGTTAGCCCCCCCTGGAAAAGATTGTAAATATCTCATTTTGTAGGGGTGATCTAACATTAGTTTTGGTTGATCAAACCGGATCTAATAAAGATCTAATGAATATAATCATTTTTTACCGAAATTCTCACTAAAGGGGGGCTAACCCGGGGGTGGTGAGCGGAAGGTCACTAACAACCTGTTAATGGACACTTGTGAAAATCACATCTTATATCTGCTGTAAAATTCTTGTCTACAATGTGGTCCCATATAACGAGTGCATTTTGCATTTAATATGAATGACTGAACTCACAGTTTGATCCACAAACACTGGATAGCAATAGAACAGGTGCTGTGGGGTCATAAAACCTGTCAGGCAGGACGGCCATTGTGTGTCCTGTGGGGCCTTTTGTTCTTATCTCCAGCATAAATGGATTTGAACCTGTCCTCAGGTGTTTTTCGCACAAAGACCTTTTGGCTATAAACAATGTCTTGCCAATGTATGTAAATTAATGTAAATGTAAATTAAACCACACTCTTGTTAACCCTTGTGAGGCAAACAAGAAATAAGACAAAAATAACTGAAAACTTCAATGTGCATTACTATTCACCCTCTAAAGTCAGCACTTTGTAGAGCCTCCTTTCGCAGCAATTACAGCTTCAATAAGTCTATGAGCTTTCCACATCTTGCCATGGGATTTTTGCTTATTCCTCAAGGCAAAACTGCTCCAGCTCCCATTAGTTAGATGGTTTCCTCTGGTGAACAGCAATCTTCAAGTCGGTTGACCACAGATTCTCAATTGGATGAAGGTCTGAACCTTGACTTGGCCACGCCAAAACATTTACACGTTTCCCCTTAAACCACTCTAGTGCTGCTTTAGCAGTATGCTTTGCGTCATTTTCTTGATGGAAGATGAACCTATGTCCCACTCTCAAATC
>JARQOD010011004.1:0-25107 GCA_033576555.1 Oophaga sylvatica
GGCATAAAATATATGGAGCATATTATGGGGGCATAATCTATGGAGCATCTTATGGGGGCATAATCTATGGCGCATCATATGAGGACATAATCTATGGAGCATCATATGGGGCATAAAATATATGGAGCATCTTATTGGGGCATAATCTATGGAGCATCTTATGGGGCATAATCTATGGAGCATCTTATGGGGGCTTAATCTATGGAGCATCATATGGGGCATAAAATATATGGAGCATTTTATGGGGACATATAATATATGGAGCATCTTATGGGGGCATAATCTATGGAGCATCATATGGGGCATAAAATATATGGAGCATTTATGGGGGCATAAAATATATGAAGCATCTTATGAGGGCATAATCTATGGAGCATCTTATGGGGCATAATCTATGGAGCATTTTATGGGGCCATAACCTTTATGGAGCAGCACATGGGACGTATTATTCTATGGAGCATCTTATGGGGCCATTATTAACCTTTATGGAGCGTTATATGGGGAGTATTTTGTATGGAGCATCTTATGGGGCCACCATGAACTGTATGGAGCATTATATGGGGCTCCTGATTGAATATGGATATTTAAAAACATTTAACCTTCTGATGTCTCAATTAATTTTACTTTTATTGGTATCTATTTTTATTTTGAAAATTTACCAGTAGCTGTTGCATTTTCCACCCTAGGCTTATACGCGAGTCAATAAGTTTTCCCAGTTTTTTGTGGCAAAATTAGGGGGTCAGCTTATACACGGGACGGCTTAAACATGAGTGTGATGGTGTGATATGTTCTGTGGGTATCATTTTGTGTATATTTATATTTTACTGATTTACATGGTGTTCTCTTGTTGCTCGGTATCATTCTGTGTATTCCATATATTGTCTAGAGTCTCAATTGTCATCCTTTTGGCTGATAATTGAGTTAGCTCACCTACCATCTGCAGCCTGAATGTGTCTATGCCTTTTGATGAACCCTGCTGACATCTCCTGATTGTCCATTCATGCCCCCTCAGCTATCCAAATGCAGCGAGTCACCCCTTTTACTGCCTTAATCCCTGAGGCACCTTTCCCAGGTCAGAGGGGCCTTAAAGCCATCAAACCGGTCTGATACACCCCGGAGATAAGGAGGGGGTCTGAGGAGGACAGAGAGGTGGAAGTTAAGGGATGGCGCACACTAAAAAATTCTCGCTAACGGGACGTCTAATAAAAAACGTATCTATTTAGCGATCGCGTTAGCTGATATTGTTCAATCGGGGCAGGCTTCAGCAGAGCTTCCTGCTGTGCATGCTCGTCGGGAATTGCTGTTCCGGACCTATTATTCATCGCTGCCTCCTGCGAGGTAAGTATCTTTTTGCTTGTGTCCTTTCTTGCGTTTTACCGACACTTAACGCACTAAGTCGTTTAAGAATCCTAACCGTATAGCGTCGTTAACTTACCTAAATGCGGTAGCATTATCAGCGATATAGAAACATCGCTAGCATCTCTTATATGCAACTTAACGAGATCCAATCCGGAAATGTTAGGTGCAGTACCTTTAGATCCTGTGTGGAGAGGATGGTGTACAGACACAGCACATCAGAGAGAAAGAAGGAGGTTGCTGGCGCTGGTTCTCAGTAGGGAGAGCGTTAGGCAGTAAAAAAACAATAATTCTGTACTTGTGCTGATAGCGATTAGCTGTACAGTTAGTGTGCAATGACGGGAGGGAGGATTTTGTTGTGTGCAGCAGCGCTGGTCCTTAGGCTGCCTGCCAGTGACAGGGGAGGAATTGCTTGTGTGGAGCAGCAGAGCTGATTATTAGGCTGCCTGCCAGTGACAGGGGAGGAATTTCTTTTGCTGTGTGTATACTGCTGTGCAGAGTGCTTTTTAACACAGCACCTACACAGCACTAATACTTTTATTTTTTCCCACACCGTATAGAGCTGTATGCTCCTCACACTACCGTGTACCGGCTGGTATCACGGACAAAAACATGCTGACTATCTGTGTGTGACTCTGGAAATATATACGGAGATTTCAATTTTCCCCAAAACTGTATACAGCTGGTATCTTCTGATACAGTACGTTTTTTCTGCCTTGTATATTATGGTCAAATCCATACTGAAAGAGCGTGTGTGTGTGACTACGGAAATATATACGGAGATTTAATTTTTCCCCAAAACCATATACAGCTGGTATATTCTGGTACAGTACCGTTTTTTCTGCCTTCTGTATTACGGTCAAATCCATACTTCATATTCTGGTGTTATCCATACTGAGCCTGTGACTGTGTGTGTTACTCCTGAAATATATACGGAGATTTCAAATGACCCCAACACTGTATACACCTGTGCGCTACCGATACAGTACACTTTTTCTGTTTTTCATATTCTGGTGTAATCCATACTGAGCCTTTTGAGCCTTTTGAGCGTGTGTGTTACTCCTCAGATATATACGGAGATTTAAAATTACTCCAACACTGTATACAGCTGTACGCTACTGATACAGTACACTTTTTCTGCTTTTCATATTCTGGTGTAATCCATACTGAGTCTGTGAGGTTGTGTGTTACTCCTCAGATATATACGGAGATTTAAAATTACCTCAACACTGTATACAGCTGTACGCTACTGATACAGTACACTTTTTATTCTTTTCATATTCTGGTGTAATCCATACTGGGCCTGTGAGTGTGTGTATTACTCCTGAAATATATACGGAGATTTAAAATTACTCCAACACTGTATACAGCTGTACGCTACTGATACAGTACACTTTTTCTGCTTTTCATATTCTGGTGTAATCCATACTGAGTCTGTGAGCGTGTGTGTTACTCCTCAGATATATACGGAGATTTAAAATTACCCCAACACTGTATACAGCTGTACGATTCTGATACAGTACACTTTTTCTGCTTTTCATATTCTGGTGTTATCCATACTGAGCCTGTGACCGTGTGTGTCACTCCTGAAATATATAGGGAGATTTAAAATTACCCCAACACTGTATACAGCTGTACGCTACTGATACAGTACACTTTTTTGCTTTTCATATTCTGGGTTTTCCATACTGAGCCTGTGAGCGTGTGTGTTTACTCCTGAATATATAGGAGATTTAAAATTACCCCAACACTGTATACAGCTGTAGCTACTGATCAGTACACTTTTTTGCTTTTCATATTCTGGTGTATCCATACTGAGCCTGTGACTGTGTGTGTTACTCCTGAAATATACACGGAAATTTAAATTACCCAACACTGTATACAGCTGTACGCTAGTGATAAGTACACTTTTTCTGCTTTTCATATTCTGATGTTATCCAAACTGAGCCTGCGACCGTGTGTTGTTTCTCCTGAAATATATATGGAGATTTTAAATTACCCCAACACTGTATACGCTGTATGCTACTGATGCAATACACTTTTTATGCTTTTCATATTCTGTGTTATCCATACTGAGCCTGTGACTGTTTGTTACTCCTGAAATATAACGGAGATTTCAAAATTACCCCAACACTGTATACAGCTGTACGCTAGTGATACAGTACACTTTTTCGGCTTTTCATATTCTGGTTGTATCCAACTAAGCCTGTGACCGTCTTTGTTACTCTGAAATATATACGGAAATTTAAAATTACCCAACACTGTATACTAGCTGTACGTTACTGATACATACATTTTTATGCTTTTCATATTCTGGTCTATCCACACTGAGCCTGTGAGCGTTTTGTGTTACTCCTGAAATATATACAGAGATTTTAAATTACCCCAACACTGTATACAACTGTACGCTACTGATACAGTACACTTTTTCGGCTTTTCATATTCTGGTTGATCCATACTGAGCCTGTGACGTTTGTATACTCGTCAAATATATACGGAATGTTAAAATTAACCCACACTGTATACAGCTGTACGCTTCTGATACAGTACACTTTTTCTGCTTTTCATATTCTGGTGTAAACCATACTGAGCCTGTGACCGTGTATGTTACTACCCAAATATATACAAGATTTAAATTCACCCAACACTGTATACAGCTGTACGCTACTGATACAGTACATATTTTCTTTTTAATATTCTGGTGTTATCCATACGAGGCCTGTGACTGGTGTGTTCATCTGAAATATTTACGGAGATTTAAAATTAACCCAGCACTGTATACGGCTGTACGCTTCTGATGCAGTACACTTTTTTGCTTTTTATATTCTGGTGTAATCCATACTTGAGCCTGTGAGAATCTGTGTCTGTTACTACGCAAATATATATGGAAAGTTAAAATTTTTCACCCTCACCGTATACAGCTGTACGCTTCTGATACAGTACCATATAGCTGCTGGTATTTTGGGTAGATTTTTACAAATATGAGGAAGTATGGTGGAAGAGGCCGCGGACGTGGCCGTGGGAGGCCACCTGGTGGTGGTGTGGTGCATCTGCTGGTAGTGCCAAAAGCACAATAGCACCTAAGGCAGGAGGTGTTGAGCCTGCGTCATCGTCTGGCTCCAGAAGGCCTGGAAGGCTCCCTATTCTGGGACTACGTAAACTGCTTTTAAAGCCGGAGCATCAGGAACAGGTTTTCGGCTTACATTGCCGAAACAGACTCCAGCTCTATCGCCTCCTCTTCTGAAGGTTCAAAAACTCCAAGCACTGAGTCGTCAGTGCAGGCTTCTGGTCAGGAACAACCCCTTTACTTGTCTCCTTCACCCCCACCAAAAGGGAAGGATGCGCGCTGGCCACACTTCAGATTACTCCATGGAGCTCTTTTCACATACCATGCCTGGGTTATCAAGTCAAATCCTGAATTCCCCAGTCCAACATGAATCTGACATGGAATGCACTGATGCACAGCCACTGCTATATGATTGTGCTGGTACATTCAACCAGAGCACTACATTGCCCTTACAGTCTATGGAGCCAGAATGTGACCCTGATGAAACTCAGGTGCCCCTTCCTGCATACTATACCACCTTACACGGTGACACAGAGGAAGATGCAGTTGAAATTGAAGAGGAGGTGATGGATGACCCAGTTGTTGACCCGGATTGGCATCCATTGGGGGAAGAGGGTGCCACTGGCAATAGCTCAGAAGAGGAGAAGGATCCGAAGCAGGCATCGACATTGCAGCAGCGGTTATCTGGCAGGCCCATAGCAGTACAAAAACGTGTTAAAAAAAACAAAAAGAGTTGCAGGACAGCTTGGCCAGACGGTCAAATTAGCACAGCGTGCGTTCCCTGAAAATTTATACCATAGTAGGAAGAGTCCAGTGTGGCACTTTTTTGACCAAACTCCTATTGATGAGGCAAAGGTTATCTGTAAGAAGTGCGGAAGGACCTTTAGCCGAGGGAAAAATATCAGAAATTTGAATACCAGTTGCATGCTTAGACATTAACTGAACATGCACTTGCAAGCGTGGATGGACTACAAAACCTACAAATCCCCCCCAGGGCCAGCAACAGCACCTGGCACACCCGGGCAAGTGCGATTCCCTGAACAGGTGGGGGGGCCGACTCGTGGGTGACGGCACTGGCACAGGGCCCCTCATAGTACAAAAAAGTATCTGACGGTGGGAGGGCCCACTCGCCGTCAGACACACCAGCGTACTATGAGGGGCCCTGTGCCAGTGCCGTCGCCCATGAGTCGGCCCCCCCTGCTTGCTCAGGGCCCCAGCACTTGCAATAGTTACCTCTCCATGCTCCACCGCTGTGACGTCTTCCGCATTTCCTGACAGTGACATTTAGGTTAGAGAGCGTGATGACATCACGCGATGTTGACGCTGAAGTGTCCAGAGTAGAGCAGTGCACAGCGAGGAGAGGTATTTCATTTTTTTTAATGCTTGGAGCAATATATGGGGAGCATTATACACTGGAGAATTATATATGGGGCCCAGCATACACTTGAGCATTATAGATAGGGCCCATCATACACTGGAGCATTCTAAATGGTGAACATCAGACACTGGAGCAGCATTTACGGGCCCATTATTCACTGGATCATTAATAATGGGGCCCATTATATATGGGGCATGATTTTGGCCCATAAGACACTGGAGTATCATCCATAGGGCCCATCATATACTGGAGCATTCTAAATGGGGCAGATCAGACACTGGAGCAGCATCTATGGGGCCCATCATATACTGGAGCATTCTAAAAGGAGGAAAACAGACACTGGAGCAGCATTTACGGGACCATTATACAATGGATCATTAATAATGGGGCCCATTATATATGGAGCATGATTTTGGCCCATAAGACACTGGAGCATCATCCATGGGGCCCATCATATACTGGAGCATTCTAAATGGGGCAGATCAGACACTGGAGCAGCATCCATGGGGCCCATCATATACTGGAGCATTCTAAAAGGGGAAAAACAGACACTGAGCAGCATTTACAGGGACCATTATACAATGGAATATTATAAATGGGGCCCATTATATATGGAGCAGTATTTTGGCCCATAAGACACTGGAGCATCATCCATGGGGCCCATCATATACTGGAGAATCATATGGGGTTCATTATTTATGGGGCATCATATAGGGTATGGAGCATCATATGGGGCCTATTCTGTATGGAGCATTATATGGAGCCAATTCTGGATAGAGCAATATATGGGGCCCATCATATACTATATGGAGCTTTATATGCGACTCATTATACTGTATGGAGCAATATGTAGGGCTCATTGTACTCTATGGGGACCGTCCTATACTTTATGGCACATAATATGGGGACTATCATATACTGGAGCAGTATGTGGAGCTCATCATATACTGTATGGAAAATTATATGGGACCAATTATTCTGTATGGAGCAATATATGGGGCTCAGTATTCTGTATGGCGCACTATGTGGTGGCCATAATACTGTATGGAGGAATATAATGTCCAGTTTTTGAGCTATTGTAGATTTTAACATAGATATCAGTCATGTCATGTAAAAAGTGAAGTATTTTTCATTGTACAGTACTATACCTATATTTCTGTGCCGTATCGGAGCATGATGAATTGTGGTATGTGTTAAAGGGACCCACTGTCACTCTTTGGCCGGGGCACACAAAAACCGGGAGCCAGCCCTACCCCCCCACAAGTTTTGCCAAATAACCCCCAGTTTTCAATGCGTAACTGTATTATAAAGTTAATTAAGGTTGCCAAGCTTAAGTAATAAGAATTTATGTTGTTGGCATTGAAATGGGCACTGTAGGTGTGCTTACTGTCCTCCACTCCATGGCGACTTTGCTTCCCCATTGACTTGCATTGGGTTTCGTGTTTCAGTCGGACCACCGACTTTTCCCGATAGTCCGCCGATTTCGTTCGACCCGACTCTTGAGAAAGTCGGGTTTCATGAAACCCGACTCGACCCTAAAAAAGGCAAATTCGCTCATCTCTAGTGACCAGTGTGGTATCTGTGTCAGACTCAGGGGCGTAACTAGGAACAGCAGGGCCCCACAGCAAACTTCACAATGGGGCCCCCCGCGCCATTTTAAAAAATATATATATTTTTTTAAAAATCACTAATCGCAAACGGCGAATGGATTGAATAATCCAGTCGCCATTTGCAAATTTTTAGCCGCTTTGGCGACCATTTTGGTCGCCATCTGCAGCACTGTAATGAGGCCTGCTGCTTTCGGGGCCCTAGGCCCCTGATGGGGCCTGCTGTTTCCTGGGGCCCTAGGCCCTGATAGGGCCTGCAGTTTCCTGGGGCAAGTTTCCTTGTCAAGCACTATGCGTGACTAGTGAGACCAAACCTGTCAATCACTTTTCCAAGCGATGCTTCAAATCGCTTGGAAAAGCGCGAGCATTCGAAGCTAAAATGCATACTTATGAGTACAAGTCCTTTGTTGAAAGGCAATTTGCATATTAAATTCCAGAGGAGCATGCACGGCGAAAGCCTCCTACCTACGCAGTGTATGTCATCTCACAAGAGAACTACCCCAGACCAGTCCGGCACTCATCTAGCCAATCGATCTCTCTACTTTACTACGGGACATTCCGAAACCGTGTCTGCAATGGAGATCTGATTGGTTTTCCAGATACAGATCGTTAAAGGGTTGATGTATGTGATCGCTACTCCAGGTGCGTAAAGTACAAGTCTCTTGTTTGAGAGCATTTGCATAATGTAGGGTTTACCTGAGGATTTGAATGCTCGCAAATTTCGGAGCATTGTGAACTGTAATGGCCTAAAGCTTCTGAGCCCTATCTGCCCCCTGACAGAGAGTAAATGCAGGGAATCTTGAGAGGGGGCTGTGTCCTGTCAGGGGGCTGGTTGGGCTCAGCAGTCTATGCTTCTTTGCAGGAGGTGAAGGGGGGAAGGGGCACTCAGGTATGGAGGGGCACTCGGGTCTGGGGGGCACTCGGGTCTGGGGGGGCACTCGGGTCTGGGGGGGCACTCGGGTCTGGGGGTGGGCACTCGGGTCTGGGGGGCACTCAGATCTGGGGGGGCACTCAGCTCTGCTCTTTTCATGAGCTATAGCTGATACAGACAGGGGTCAGACTCAGGACATAGCAGCGTCCTTGGTGAGCCGGCTGCTGTGCTGATAGTATGACTGACGCTGTCACTGAGTACAGTAGCCGGCTCACTGAGGAGGCGTCGCTGTAGGGACTGGACTGGAGCCTGGCCGGACACCGTCTATTAAAACAGGCTCAGACACTCACCGGGGGTTTGGGGCTGAGGGCTGCGCTGCTCCTGCTGCTCAGTGACTCACTCCTGACTGTGTGACAGGGGAGAATACTGTACTGCACTAAGCCCGCGCTTAGCAGGGATTGGATTCTGGAAAGTCCCGCCCTCCTGTTGCTCAGCACTGGCTGCCTCTCCCAGCTGTCTGTCACAGTGACTCCTGCTCTCTCCACACACACACGCTCACTGCGGCCCCTCCAGCTCCCGTGCCCCTTACACCAGTAAGGGTAATAATCAGAGGCGTTGCTAGGGTTTCGGTTTAGGGGGGGCGAAACATCTGAGTGGGCCCCTAACCAGAGAACCTCAGCAAATGACCGCGCTGTTGCCAAAATTAATCTATATATAAAAAGACCAATATTGATATCACCGCCATATGGTCAGTGGTAAATAACACCAGTCCTACAGAACATATAAGAGATCATAGCAGAGGTACAGATAATGACTTACCGCTGACGTTCTTTCTGATGGAATTGTTCAATTTTCATGTCTTTTCCTTCTGCCCAGACCGACAGGAGGACTCCTCCAGCCAGGACTCGACTGCAGAGAATACATCAAAGACACGTTTCACTTCTCATATTTTCAGCACTGTCACGGTCACCAATTGGACTATTCTCAACCTGCACAAACTCCTCATCCTGCTGATACCCAATACTGAGCGCTGCTGTCGTATGTGTCCCTATTACTACACCTGATACTCCAATACTGAGCCGCTGCTGCAGTATGTGCCCCTTTTACTACACCTGGTACCCCAATACTGAACAGCTGCTGCCCTATGTGTCCCTATTACTGCACCTACTGTGTGGTTCTGTGTGACCTCTAAATTCTAAAGCACCCTCTATAATATAGTAATGCCAGGTGCATGGGCCCTAGAAAACAGTGCCCACATGTTGTCCCCTAGAATGTAATAATGCCCTGTGTGTGCCCCTTTGACAGTCACAGTAACCAGAGTTCCCCTATAACAATAAGCTCCCCTATACACAGTATGATGCCCCCTCACTGGATATATACTGACCCCTTAATATCCCCAAACTATTTAATGGCTCCAACACTGTATGATGGCCCCGCCACTATAATCCCCACACTGTATGATGGCCCCCTAGATAGCCTCCATATAGCATAATACACCAGATAGTCCTCAATATAGTATAATGTACCCCCATAGACAGCCTATGTATTGTAATGCACCCTATAGGCAGCCTCTGTATTATAATGCACCCCAACAGACAGCCTCTATATTGTAATGCACTCCCCATAGGCAGTCTTATTTATAATGCACCCCATAGGCAGTCTTATTTATAATGCACCCCATAGGCAGCCTTACTTATAATGCACCCCATATGCAGCCTTACTTATAATGCACCCCATATGCAGCCTTACTTATAATGCACCCCATATGCAGCCATACTTATAATGCACTCCCCCATATGCAGCCTTACTTAAATGTACCCACATATGCATTCTTATTTATAATGCACCCCATAGGCAGTCTTATTTATAATGTACCCAATATGCAGTCTTATTTATAATGCACCCCATATGCAGCCGTACTTATAATGCACCCCATATGCAGCCGTACTTATAATGTACTCCATATGTAGCCGTACTTATAATGCACTCCCCATATGCAGCCGTACTTATAATGTACTCCCCATATGCAGTATTACTTATAATGTACCCCATATGCAGCCGTACTTATAATCACTCCCCCATATGCAGCCGTACTTTTAATGTACTCCATATGTAGCCGTACTTATAATGCACTCCCCCATATGCAGCCGTACTTATAATGCACTCCCCCATATGCAGCCGTACTTATAATGTACTCCCCCATATGCAGCCATACTTATAATGTACTCCCCCATATGCAGCCTTACTTATAATGCACTCCCCATATGCAGCCGTACTTATAATGCACTCCCCCATATGCAGCCATACTTATAATGTACTCCCCCATATGCAGCCTTACTTATAATGCACTCCCCCATATGCAGCCGTACTTATAATGCACTTCCCCATATGCAGCCTTACTTATAATGCACTCCCCCATATGCAGCCGTACTTATAATGCACTCCCCCATATGCAGCCGTACTATAATGTACTCCCCATATGCAGCCGTACTTATAATGCACCCCCTTAACAAAAATAATAAATCCAGTACTCACCTCTCTTGCTCCCGGCTCCTGCGCTGCTCACTGCTCTCCCTCTCCGCGTCTGACTGCCGGCGCCGGGCAGTGAGTCATCGCGCCCGCTGTCAGATGCTGAGAGGGGGATTATGGGAGAGGAGGAGCGCTCGCTCCTTCTCTCTCAATGCGGTCAAGCTGTATCGGCTGGATGCCGATACAGCTGACCCTGCGATGATGGGCGGGGGGCCCACTGCTGGCACCGGGCCCCCCACCGCCTGCTCAGGCCCCATAGCAGCCGGGCGGCAGAGCAGGGAGATTGATTCTCCCTGCTCTGCCGCAGAAAGTAACTGTGTCGGCGCGCTGTGCACGCCGATACAGTTACAGTAGCGTAGCTCCGGGTGGGCCCCTTTGCCCCCCCGGTAGCTACGCTAATAATGCCCTGATGGCGGCCCTGCATAGCGGCGCCGGGCCCCGGAACTACCGTGGTGGTAGGTGAAGCAGCTGCAGCAGGGACGGGCCCCCTTCTAGCCTCCTATCTCTCTGTGTGCCTAAAATTGTGGCATATCAGGGAAACAATACCCTATTTCTAGACAGTCTTTTTGGGTAAAAGACTGTTATCTCCGTCAGACGCCAGGTGTATGTGTGCTCTAAAAATAGTTGTTTTCCAGGCCTACCTTGCACTTTTGTTTTCTGTTTGCTACCCTAGGTCTACTATAAACTATTTTGGCCTAAAAAATAAAAAAAATACCGGCCTCATATTGAACAGTCTGGTATCTCCCGTGGCACGCCTCATCTATCTGTGGGCTAGAAAGTGTGCTTTTGAGCCTTCCCTTCAGCTTTTTTTTGCTGTGTGTTACCGTAGCAAAAAACAGTTTTTTTGGTGTAAAAAATACAAAAAGACCGGCAACATATTGAACAGTCCGGTATCTCTGTGACACGCCTCATGTATCTGAGGGCTACAAAGTGTGCTTTGGAGGTTTCCATTCACATTTATTTGCTGTGTGTTACCCTAGCTGTAAACACTATTTAGGGCTAAAAATTAAAAATATTCTGCACACATATTGAACAGTGTGGTATTGCTGTCAGACGGCTGAGCTATTTGTGGGCTACAAATTGTGGCATTTCCGGCCTATATTCCACTGTATTTGCTATCTGTTACCCTAGTTCTGTACAATATTTTGGGGTATAAACTAAAAAATACAGACTACATAGAGTGACCAGTGTGGCATCTGTGTCAGACTCCTATCTCTCTGTGTGCTAAAAATTGTGGCATTTCAGGGCTACATTAGACAGTTTTTTCTTCATCTTACCACAGTTATTGATAGTGACAACAGGTTGTTAAACAAATAAAGTACATTCCAGATATCTGGACGTGTGTTATGCCCGCACATGGATTACATCTAATTTTGCTCCAAATTGTGACTTTTTTATTGAACTTGAAAATATTGTACTACATTTAAAATGGGAAAGGCGCGTGGCAAGGGACGGGGAACTGGACGTGATGGTGATGGTGCATGCAGAGGCAGAGGGCAAGCTGCAATTGTGCCACAACAAACACCCACATCTTATCGCAACAGATTCCTGTCAGAATTCATAGGGGATGGCAGAAGACCACTCTTGACACCAGAGCAGCATGAAAAGGTAGTAGGTTGGATGGCGGATAATACTTCCAGTCAGTTTGGCACCACCACACGCACCCTGTCTTCCACATGGTCAAGTCTGAGTAGCCGTGAGTCTGGACCGCATATTCCTCACCCTGATCCTCCTTCCACCTCCCATGCCGAGTGCCCACAGACAACTGATCCCACACTTGGACACTCCGAAGAGCAGTTCATTTTTGTCCATTAATAGATTCTGGCCTCTCGCCCGGTCCACTTGAAGCGGGGCAAACTGAGATTGCATGTAGCGATGCCCAAATATTTGAGCAGCCACTTTCACACGAAGGCGACGATGGGAATGTGTCACAAGAGGTGGGCGATGATGAGAAACAATTGCCAGAAAGTCAGGAGGAGGACCAGGGTGAGGACGTGGAAGAGGAGGTGGTGGATCATATAGTAACTTACCCAACCTGACAGGAGGACATGCAGAGTGAGGACAGCAGCACACAGGGGGAGAGAGGTGTAGCACCACAACAGGCAGGAAAAAGCACTGTGGTGGCCGCAGACAGAAGGCAGGCAACCGTTCCTCGTAACACCAACATGACGAAGTTGTCATTATAACTGTTCGGTCTTCCCGAGTCTGGTTGTTTTTTAAAGACTCTGCCGATAACCCCAAACAGGCCATTTGCACCACCTGCCATGCCCGCATCAGCAGGGGTAGCAAAACTACCAGCCTGACCACCACCAGCATGATCAGGCACATGGCAGCGAAGCAACCGACTTTGTGGGCTGAACCTCAGAGTCCAGGAACAGTGTCTGTGGGTGACACCACTGCTTCTTCCGATGTTGTGCATGGAAGCCAGTCCCCTGTCCATAGTGCCTGCGAAGATGCCTCCTGCCCTGCACCTGTGATTGCACACACTCAACTACCACCATCAGCAAGCATGTCGACATCCTTGTCCCAGCGCAGCCTTCAGTTGTCCATATCCCAGTCATTGGAACGAAAGTGGGATTACGTAGCCAATGCCCGACAAGCCACAGTACTAAATTCACACATTTCTCGTCTGCTTGCGCTCAAAATGTTGCCTTTTCGGCTCATGGAGACCGAAGCTTTCTGCAACCTGATAGGGGCCGCCGTCCCAAGGTACTCTGTCTCCAGCCAACACTATTTTTCCCGGTGTGCCGTCCTGGCATTACACAAGCACGTGTCCCACAACATTACCCGTACCCTCAACAATGCAGATACAGGGAAAGTACACTTAACCAAGGACATGTGGACAAGTGCTTCTGGTCAGGGATGTTACTTCTCGCTGATGGCACACTGGGTTAACATAGTGGAAGTCAGGACCAAGTCTGACCTTGGGATGGAACACGTCCTACCAACGCCAAGGATTGCGGGCCCTAGCTCAATCAGGGTTGCCCCCACAGTCTACAGCTCCTGCACATCATCCTTCTCCTCCTCCTCTTCAGCCTGCATCTCTGAAATGACCACATCAGTCGCAAGCTGGAAGCACTGTAGCACTGCCTCAGCCAAGCGTCAACAGGCTGTGCTGAAGCTAATATGCTTAGGTGATAAACCTCACAAAGCTGAAGAGTTGTGGACAGCTCTGAAAGAGCAGGCAGATATGTGTCTGACACCGCTGAACCTACAGCTAGGCATGGTGGTGTGTGACAATGTCCATAACCTGGTGGCGGTTGAGACAAGGCGAGCTCACACACGTACCATGCCTGGCCCATGTGCTTAACCTGATGGTTCAGCGGTTTCTCAAAACATACCCGGAGCTTCTGGATCTGCTTGTGAAAGTATGCCGCCTGTGTGCTCATTTTAGAAAGTCAGCTACAGATTCATCCGCCCTTTCTGTGCTTCAGCAGTGTTTGCAGCATCCGGCTCACCGACTGGTGCTGATGTGTGATGTCCCCATGCGTTAGAACTCTACACTGCATATGCTGGAATGGATTTGTGAGCAGAAGAGGGCAGTTGTTGACTACTAGCATCAACAAGGCCATTGGTATTCAGTTCAGACTCCACACATTAGACCTCAGGAGTGGACATGGATGTCAGACATATGTACCATCCTACAAAACTTTGAGGAGTCCACCAAGATGGTGAGTGGCAATGACGCCATAATTAGCATCACCATCCCACTTCTCTGTATTCTGAAAAGCTCTCTGCTCACAATCAAGAAGGATACATTGCAGTCGGAGCACGATGAGATGGAGCAAGGAACCATACAGGGTGATTACACACAGCCCAGCCTCATGTCATCCCAATGTGGTTTGGTTGACAATGAGGAAGAGGAGGAGGAGGAAGACCAGGAGCTACTTTCCTGCGCTATAGGGGTACTACGAACACAACTGTCATACTGTCTGTTCAGCGTGGATGGCCTGAGGAAAGGGAGGAGGAGGAGGGCAGCATGGTCAGTCGTCCTGTTGGTGAGGACACTGAAGGCTTGCCAGTTATCAAGCTGGCACGCATGGTAGACTTTATATTGTGCTGCCTTTCCCGTGACCCTCGCATTATCAAAATTTTTGCGGACATTCAGTACTGGTTGGTGAGACTTCTAGACCCACGCTACAAGGAGAACTTTCAATTTCTTATTCCAAAGTCAGATAGGTGTATTAAAATGATGCAGTACCATAGGGCCATTGTTGCGGAATTACTGAAAAAATTCCCATCTGAAAATGCTGGTGGCGAGAGAGACCCAACTACAATCCAGCAGAGGCAGGGGAACACTGGCAAAGTACTGGGACACTTTTCTAAGACCCTCCCATCGCCCTGGCCCAGAGTCGCGGGGTTTCTCACAAACCTGGAAGGTTTGGGAAGATGCTGAAGGAGTACCTTGCTGACCGTACCAACATCCTCCGTGATTCCTCTGTGCCTTTTAATTGTTGGGTATCCAAGCTGGACGCGTGGCATGAACTGGCTCTCTACGCTTTGGAGGTCCTGGCCTGCCCTGCCGCTAGCGTTTTGTTAGAGCGGGTTTTTAGTGCCACTGGTGGAATAATAACTGATAAGAGCATCCGCCTGTCAACAGAAAATGCTGACAGGCTGACTGTTATAAAAATGATCAAGCATGGATTGGGGCAGACTTCTGTACACCACCGAATGAGAACAGCGAAACATAACCTTCAATACAGTATATTTTTTTGGGAGGTGTATTTCCATGCACCTGTTCACACCCACACATGGGTTTACGCTTCCTGACTTTGGCTATTTGGTGTGTTATTAACCTCCTCCTTCTCCTCATCCACCACCACTAGAACTTGAGGGTGACCGTGTTTTGTGATGCAACAGCCAGTATTAATTTTTTCAAGGGTGTTTTGATGCCTGTTTAAAAAATGTTTACACTCTATGTTGAGATGTCACCCCCCAGGGGATAATGTTTTTCAGCCTATGCACTTAGTGTATGGGCATTCCAAGTATAGGAGACCTGCTCCTTTAAACTGGAAAGACCTTTTTCACAGGCCATACTCCACGTCTCTTCCTACACCACCCATAGATCACCAGGGTGAATGTGTTCCGTGATGATACAGCCACCACATTGTTTTCCAAGGGTGTTTAGGATGTCCGTAGCTATAATTATTTACACTTTTGGTTGATGTTCCCCACTACAGGAGAAAATGTATTTCAGCCTATGCACTTGCACTGATTTTTAGGAGGACTTCATACACGTCTCTTCAAAGTGGTATTTTCGTTTGACCAAATTTGGGGCAGGCCTTCCATTCAGTGCATAGGAAAATGGTATGGGAGACCCACTTAATATTTAATGTGAACTTTGTTGGTTGTTAATATTCTTCAACAATGCAATTCTTCTATGCCAGTTCTTCAGCCTCAACACTGCAATGCTAAAATGCAGGGTCTTCTGACTCACCACAGCAATTGATCAATGCAGGTTCTTAAGCCTCAACAGTGCAATTATCCACTGATGGTTCTTCAGGCTCAACACTGAACTGCTCCACTGCAGGGTCTTTAGCTTCAACACTGCAATGGTCCATCGCTGGGTCTTCAGGGTAACAATGCATTCGTCCACTGCTGGGTCTTTAGAATCAACACACAATTGTCCACTGCTGGTTATTCAGCCTCAACACTGCAATTGTCCACCTGGTCTCACTCACACTGCAATGTCCACAGCGGTCTTTAGCATCAACACTACATTGCGACTGCCGATTATCAGCTCCACGCAGTTATCACTCTGGGTCTTTAGCATAAACACTGCAATTGTGCACTGCCGGTTCTTCAGCGTCAACAATGCAATTTTTAACTGCAGGGTCTTTAGCGCCAACACTGCAATGGTCTGCCTCTGGGTCTTCAGCGTCAACACTGCAATTGTCCACCGCTGGGTTTTTAGCATCAACACTGCAATTGTCCACTGCCGGGTCTTCAGGCTCAACTATTCACTGCGTAGCCAAACACTATGGGAGTAACAACTTAATAGGAATAATGTTTCAGGTAGCCATCTAGTACGTGGTTTCAAAGCCTTTTTGGTGTGCGTTTGAGTTTGATGCAGAGTGGGCCTTGCATTCAGTGAAGAAGCTAACAGTATGGCAGTGGCAAAAGAGTAATGAACATGGTTTTCCTGTGTACATCCACTAGGTCGCTTCTAAGCCTTTTTGGGGTGCGTTTCAATTTGATGCAGGCAAGGCCTTGTATTCAATGCATAAGCTAACAGTATGGCAGTGGCAAAAGAGTAATGTGAACGTGGTTTTCCTGTGTACATCCACTAGGTTACTTCTAAGCCTTTTTGGGGTGCGTTTCAATTTGATGCTGGCAGGGCCTTGTATTCAATGCATAAGCTAACAGTATGGCAGTGGCAAAAGAGTAATGTGAACATGGTTTTCCTGTGTACATCCACTAGGTCGCTTTAAAGCTCTTTTGGGGTGCATTTCAATTTGATGCAGGCAGGGCCCTGTATTAAATGCATAAGCTAACAGTATGACAGTGGCAAAAGAGTAATGTGAATTTGATTTTCCTGTGGCCCTCCACTAGGTCGCTTCAACTTTTTGATGCGTTTCAATTGCAGGCAGGGCTTGTTCAATGCATAAGTACATATGCAGTGGCAAGAGTAATGTACAGTTCGTGTGCATCACTAGTCCTAAAGCAGGTCACATTGCATTAGGCATCCGTTAAACGGATGACCTAACGCTGATGTCATTTTTGACATCTTCATACCCCTAGCGCTAACGTAGCATTTTGTTACCATGCTTTACCATGCGTTAGCCATACAGGTCTATGCACAGCGAACGCGTCCGACCTAACGCAACTCGAAACGCTGAAGACCGCGTTCGAGGTCCGTCACAAATTAACGCATAATCACCTAACGCATGGCGAATTTGGCATGCGTTAGGATGTGTTAATATAATGGAGGGCAAAGGGTGCGTTAACGCATTCGTTACATAGCGTTAGTGCCACTATGAACGGATGCGTTAAACGGATGGCACCTAACGCAATGTGAACCCACCCTAAGCCTTTTTGAGGTGCGTTTCAATTTGATGCAGGAAGGGCCTTGTATTCAGTGCATAAGCTAACAGTATGGCAGTGGCAAAAGAGTAATGTGAAAGTGAATTTCCTGTGTACATCCACTAGGTCGCTTTAGAGCCCTTTTGGGGTGCGTTTCAATTTGAAGCAGGCAGGGCCTTGTATTCAATGCATAAGCTAACAATATGGCAGTGGCAAAAGAGTAATGTGAACTTGGTTTTCCTGTGTACATCCACTAGGTCGTTTTAAAGCCCTTTTGGGGTGCGTTTCAATTTGATGCAGGCAGGGCCTTGTATTCAATGCATAAGCTAACAGTATGGCAGTGGCAAAAGAGTAATGTGAACTTGGTTTTCCTGTGGCCAACCAGTACCTGGGTTCAAAGGCTTATTGGGGTGCGTGTTACTTAGCTGCAGGGCAGGCCTTGCATTTAATGCATAGGCTAACACTATGGGAGACCTATTTTCTTATAATTGGAACACTTTTTCATGAGGCCCTCCTGTACGTCTCATCATAGGGGTATTGGGGTGCGTCCTAATTTTTTGCAGGCCAGCCACTCAGTGCCTAGGCAGTAACAGTATAGCAGACCCACTGTTTAATATTGGGCCTTTTAGAAGATTAATGCTGCATGATGCCCCTATAAGAATTGGCTTTGTGACTTTAAGAGTCCCTCCTTCATAAATGAAACAAGATGTGTCTGATGATGTGTCACACACCACATTGCCAGCTAAGGTTGTTAAATGCTACAATGACATTTCACAGTAAATGCATTTGTATTTTTTAAAGCAATGGTAACGTTGAAAAACGCATCAAAAACGCTACGTGTGAACATAGACAAATTGGTGGAGGAACTTTTTTACTTTGAGTTAATTATTTTGCCTTATTAAAAGTCATTAGCCTGGAAAGGATGTTCCTTGACATATTTCCCAGAAAAATCCATTTTGGCTTCATTTTGTATGTTTTTTGGTGCGCCTGTAAAAATAGCGTAAGACTCTCTGACAACATTGCTTACAGCTGTGACCTGAGAGTCAGAAATGCTTCAAGGGTATTCTCCATGATGTTCCCATGTCATTTGAGCTGTGTTTCCATCATTTACAGACGTTTTTAGACTTTAAAAGAACCCCTGTGGGGATCACGGCAATAATGCTCGGTTTTCCCATAGACTTACATTGGGCTCATTGCTCGGGTCGAGTACCCGAGTATTCCAATTTGCTCGACCCGAGTAACGAGCACCCGAGCATTTTAGTGCTCGCTCATCACTATTATTTATGCCTCATGTCCAAAGCTTTAAGAAATCTTTGTGCACCCTTATATTGCCTACTAGAGGGAACTTCAAAATACCTATACAATGAATAGCTGCCTTTAACTTAAGACTTTAAACCCAGAAATATACATAGCTGAAAATCATATCAAAGTAGTCACTTAGATTTTTCATATACAGTACAGACCAAAAGTTTGGACACACCTTCTCATTCAATGATTTTTCTGTATTTTCATGACTATGAAAATTGTAGAATCACACTGAAGACATCTAAACTATGAATTAACACATGTGGAATTATACATTACACTTTACAAAAAAGTGTGAAACAACTGAAAATATGTTTCATATTCTAGGTTCTTCAAAGTAGCCACCTTTTGCTTTGATTACTGCTTTGCACGCAGAAAAGGTGAACGGATGGGACTCTACATGCCTGGTTCCCACCGTGAAGCATGGAGGAGGAGGTGTGATTGTGTGGGGGTGCTTTGCTGGTGACACTGTTGGGGATTTATTCAAAATTGAAGGCATAGTGAACCAGCATGGCTACCACAGCATCTTGCAGCAGCATGCTATTCCATCTGGTTTGCGTTTAGTTGGACCATCATTTATTTTTCAACAGGACAATGACCCCAAACACACCTCCAGGCTGTGTAAGGGCTATTTGACCAAGGAGGAGAGTGATGGGGTGCTACGTCAGATGACCTGGCCTCCACAGTCACCAGACCTGAACCCAATCAAGATGGTTTGGGGTGAGCTGGACCGCTCACTGCTTCAATTTTTAATAAATCCCCAACAGTGTCACCAGCAAAGCACCCCCACACCATAACACCTCCTCCTCCATGCTTCACAGTGGGAACTTAGGCATGTAGAGTCCATCCGTTCACCTTTTCTGCGTGCAAAGCAGTAATCAAAGCAAAAGGTGGCTACTTTGAAGAACCTAGAATATAAGACATATTTTCAGTTGTTTCACACTTTTTTTGTAAAGTGTAATGTATAATTCCACATGTGTTAATCATAGTTTTGATGCCTTCAGTGTGATCTACAATTTTCATAGTCATGAAAATACAGAAAAATCTTTGAATGAGAAGGTGTGTCCAAACTTTTGTCTGTACTGTATATGTATGCAAATATCTTTGACGTTTCTCTACATATGAAGTGCCTGTCATGGGGGCAGATTAAATTTCTGGACTTCATAAATAATCCCATTAATTACTATTACAGCCATCTACCCTTGCCTACAGTATCCACACCAATCCCTTGTAGATTTTGAGCCCTCGCGGGCAGGGTCCTCTCTCCTGCTGTACCAGTCTTGATTTGTATTGTTTAAGATTACTGTACTTGTTTTTATTATGTATACCGCTCCTCACATGTAAAGAGCCATGGAATAAATGGCGCTATGATAAAACTTGTATTGTGTCAGAGTTGTTTTTTCTAATTACACCATTTACTATTTGGGTTAATTAATTTTAAATATTAAAACATCAGTCTTTTGACATTGCAATAGCAATTATTCATTTTTTACGTACTTTTTATTATTACTTTACTATTAAAGTTGGAAGAAGTGGGTGATTCAAATTTTTTTTTCATATTTTCAAAAACTTTATTTATTTATTTTTTTCCTGCATTTTTAGTCTCCGTAGAGGACTTAAACTTATTGCTTGTTCTATAAAGTGTAATACATCGGTATTGCAATGTATACAGTTGTGGCCAAAAATTTTGAGACTGTTACAAATTTGGATTTTCACAAAATTTGTTGCTTCAGTGTTTTTAGATGTTTTAGTCAGATGTTTCTATTATTAGTGAAGTACAATTAGAAGCATTTCATAAGTTTTAAATGTTTGTTGACAAATTCATCAAGTTTGGGTAAAGACTCAGTATTTACCTTTTTGACCCTTAGGCCGGCGTCACACTACAGAGGAATACGGACGAGTGAGAGGCGTGAAAATCACGCATTACACTCGGACCAATATTTCTCAATGGGGCAGCTCTGATCATGCGTGTATTTCTTGGGCGTATGTTACGGCTCGAGACACTTGCAGCATGCTGCGATTGTCATCGTATTACGCCCGTTGTATGCCAATGAAAGTCTATGGGTGCGAGAAAAATACTGATTACACACTGACCACACGTGTGACTTGCGATTAATACGCAAGACTTCTGTAGCTCACAGGAAATGGTGCAAGACATGAATCAGGAAGCTGACACATGCAAATTAGCTCAAAAAGAGCGCCAGACATCCCGGAAGAACGCCTCCACGGAGTTGGCCATAATGTCTACGCACATAAATGTGGAATGTTGATAGTGTTGGTCCAGGAGATGCCCGAAATTTGGGACCAACGGGATGCACACTATGCAGACCGCGCAAGAAAAGAGCTGGCATGGAGGCACATCTGTGGGCAGATGTTTCCCCACTTTGGGTACAGCCACGGAGGAGCAGCAGCGAATGAGTAAGTTACCTGATTTTTTACCAAACATTTTCACGGGCAGAACGTCATAATTGCGATGAGTTTCCCTAAAATTGACTTTAGTATGTTCAATTTTTTTTAATTGCCGCCAAAATGTTAGGATACTCACATCCGACTAGGCCCCCATGACTATGTGACGTGTATGTAGAACAATTTGGCATTGTGCAGCTAGGTAAATGATGAAATTATATGTTACATTGCAGTGGATGATGTCATGAGAAGATGGAGAAGCATCCGCGACGAGTGCCGGTGGGAACGTCAGCAGAGGTCAAGGAGCGGGTCTGCAGCACCGACAAAGAGAAAATATGTCTACTTTGACCGCCTTGGGTTTCTGGCTCCTATTCTGGATCTGAGACCGTAAGTACATACATCACACCACATAACACATATGCAGTTTACGCTGACCTCTCCAACATGTTCTAATCCCATTTAATTTCCTAACAGAACTCAGTCCAACCTCACTGAGAGTGAGACAGGCTCCAACTCAGAGGCAATTATAGACCCGTGGGGGGAGGTGAAGAGGTGGCTGGCCCATCTTGTGACCCTTCCATCAGCATCCCCCAAGTTTCCCAAGCACCAGGACCTGAGCAACCAGCTGCACCTCTACCTGTACCAGAGCCACCAGCTGCAGCAGCATCCGCCATTGTTGATGAAGCAGCAAACAGCAGCAGCCCCACTGTACCTCTGAGGGGCTCCCCCCAGCCTGCTGCAATATCCCGCCATGGGAGAATACGGCGAGACATCACAGCCTCTGATATACGGAGGCATGTGGACACTGGGGTACTCAATTACCTTTCAAGGGCAGCTGTGGATGAGGGTGAGGAGGTGTATTCACGTAGCCTTGCCCGCTACCTTCGTCCCCTACCCCGTGAGGTCAGGCTCCATGTGCGAGGATCCATTCAGATCCTAATTGACGCATGCACACCCCCCAATACCCCATATGAGGTGTTTGAATTCCTTGAGAGGTGGCAGCTCTCACCCCGTAACCTTCTGTGCCTTACCCCCCACCAAAATGTGCATGCTCAATTAGGATCTGAGGATCCTCCTGCACGTGCACCTACACCTCAACCCATTCCCCCACAAAACCCACCTTGGCAACAACAGGGTCAAATGGCAGGCTATAACCCTACTTCCCAATATGGCCACTTGCACAGATCCAGTGTTGGAGGCTGGTCCCAACCTAGATTTGGTCAACATGATCATATTGGGGGGTATGACTCTCGTGGGTACCAGCTTCCCCAGGAGTATAATCTCCATTATCTTTATGGCAATGTGCCCACACACCAACCTGACCGTGGCCAGATGTCAGCTTAGGGCCCTGAAAACCCACCCCAACAGGGTGATGGTCAAGGTGGTCAACAAAGCCAACAACACAGAGACGCTGGTCACCCACCTACTCCACCACCCACATACCACCAACTCTGATTTATTATTTTTATTAAGTATTATTATTTGAAACACAGTTTGTTATTTTTTTATATTTATTTTTACAACATGTTGTGTAAAGCATATTTGCAATAATCTGAAAGCCTCAAAATACCATATGGTACAGATATGGTGTTCAGTGGGCTAAGTGAAAGTTTGTTATTTTAATTTTCTCTTATTATTTAGATCAATGTTTGTTATTTTTTTATATTTACTTTTACTTCATGTTGTCTATTGCATATTTGCAGTTGTCTAATCTTACCAATCCAACGTATGTGTCACATATGATGAGCACTAGGCATAGTGACAGTTTGTTATTTTCTTTATATACCAGGGTTCGACAAACCCGGGCGCCAGGTCGCCAGTGGCGCCTAGAAAATCATGCCTGGCGCACAGGCCGGCGTCAGCACCCGGCACACCCGGCAAGTGCCGGGACCCTGAGCAGGCAGGGGGGCAAACTCACTGTCGGACCCCGGCGCCCGTTAGCGGTGTCAGCGCCGCCATGGCCCCCGCTTGCTCAGGGCCCCGGCAGCAGCCGGCAATACTTACCTCTCCCCGTGCCTCCGCTGCCGCAGCTCCGAGCTCCAGGGGGTGCCTGCGCCGCGCTTCCTCTCTCACAGCAGCGCCGCTGAATGACGTCATCATTCAGCGGCCAGCTGTGGCAGAGAGCGCGCCGACGCCGGACAGGTGAGGCGTGTGTGTGTGTGTGCCTGCATTTGTATTTAGGCTTACGATTAGGGTTGGGTTAGGGTTAGGTGTGTGTTGTGGTTAATGTAGGAGTTAGAATTGGGGAGTTTCCACTGTTTAGGCACATCAAAGGCTCTCCAAAAGCGACATGACTCTGATCTCAATTCCAGCCAATTCTGCGTTGAAAAAGTTAAACGGTGCTCCTTCCCTTCCGAGCTCTGACATGCGCCCAAACAGTGATTTACCCCCACATATGGGCAGAGGCATATCTAGGCTTTCTGGCACCCGGGGCAAGAATTTGTTTCGGCGCCCCCCCCGCACACATGCGATTTGCACACTTAGTCATGTACCGACGAGCTGCTCTTCCTAATGCTCTCAATGTTCAGTGAAAAACTGAGAGAAGCAGGAAGAGAAGCTCATTGTCACAGGACCATAAGTATGAAAATCGCATATGAGTGAAGTGTCCATGTGACGACTGCTGGAACCTGCAGAGCTGAATCCTGACATTGCAGCTTCTGAATCCTCACAACGAATGCTCTGCACACTTTTAGGATTCTCCATTATCGGTGGCAAGAGCACACGGTCATGTCAGCACAAGCATGTGATTTATATACTTCTGGCCACATTCCGACTAGACGTGCTCGGCCTCGCTCTGTTCATTTTCATTGAGTGAGGCCACACACGTCTAGTCAGCATGTGACCGCATGTATGTAAATCACCGGCACGAGAGAATCCTAACAGCGTGCAGTGCGCACTGTGAGAATTCTGAAATTGACTAATTCTCATGTTTTTATTTATGTTAGGAGCATTAAAGGGGTTCTCCAGGTTTGTGCTGAGTCTGCAGTCATTCCATGTGACACATACCTGGAGAACCCCTTTAATGCTCCTAACAAATAAAGACATGAGAATTAGTCAATTTCACAAATAATATTTACATCCAGGTACCTTATAGATGACGTCGTCTCTGGAGTCGTTCTCCTTTTCTTCATCTTGTCAAGACCCCATGATGAGTTTTCTCATCCACAGCCGTCTCTGCAGACTTCCATTTTCTCCGCTCTTCTGCACCAACTCTCCACACGATGCCCTTAAAGATAGAAGTGTCATTATAATGCCCCTAAATAAAAATATCTGCAATATAATGTCACCTCACACTATTCCCCTCCCTCCTCACACTGTCTCCTCTCACATCCCCCCTGTTCAGCATACTGTCTCCTTATATATTTACCCCCTCACTATACTGTCTGCTCACACATACCCCTGACTCCCCATACTGTGTCCACATACATTCACCCGTTCACTCCCCACACTGTCTGCAACCATCCCCCATACTGTTTCCTCATACATACATACATACTCTTCAGTACCCTCAAATCCCCCCACACATAAAATAGCCCCCCATCCCCACTCCAAATCCCCGGCCCCC